>JAUMHM010000002.1:88462-119968 GCA_032362435.1 Melikaiella ostensackeni | reverse complement strand
CCAAACTGTGTACATATTCCGATTTTTTAATTTTAAGTAATTACAATCATCGAATTAGATGGGCGGACGTTGAAGTATTTACGCTTTTAACGTCTGGAAAATTTCAAAATAAGAAAAAACCCATTTTGAAATTTTCCTCGAAATTTTCGTAAGTAATTACAATTTAACCATTCACAGGTGGATTTCAATTTGAATTATTCAAGTATGTAATGCTTCGAAGGGGTATAAGGTGGATCACTTCAAACAATGCGATACTAAATACTTGAATGGTTCTAAATTAAGAAAAATTATACCTGGAAAAATCTAGTGATACCTGGAATAAACCTGGAATTGTCAGGGATTTTTTTTTAGGATTTAAGTAGACATCCTGTATGAGAATTTCTTGCGAATCTTCTGATCCATAAATTGCAATACTTAGAAAGGCGAATGTCCTTACAAATGAAACTACATTTTAATTTCAGAATCATCCGCGAGGTCGGAAAACGACTGGCGATTCCGGTTCACGTTTTTGGCCCAGAAACGCACATGACTGCCATTTGCGCGATGGCGCTAGGAACAAAACCGATTCCCGACCCGGAGGCTCAGGAATTTTCTACTGCAAATTTTCTTCTTCCTTCGGGTCAGGATGTTGGACCTAGTGCGGCGTCTAAAGGAGCTGCTGGGTCTTCAGGAACGCCAAGGGTGAAAAAGGGCGACTCGGTCGATTTTTCGGAGGGCAAGCAGCTATTTACGAAAAAAACGAGAGCCATTATCTGGGGAATGCAGACGAGAGCTGTCCAGAGTATGTTGGACTTTGATTTTGTTTGCAGAAGAGCTGAACCCTCGGTGGCTGCTATCGTTTATCCCTTTGTTGGAGATCATAAACAGAAGTTTTATTGGGGACATAATGAGGTAAGTTTCGTGGTGTTGTTTTAGGTTAGGAAGTGATTCCTAGATCGCAAAACAATAGTTCAGAGTTGTAAGTGCTTTAGAAGTCTACTGCGCAGCAATAAGTGTCTTAGAGCTCCACTACGCGTTTATACGTTCCATATAAGTATACTGCGCAACCATAGGTGCCATAAAATTCTACTATGCATATCCAAAATTACCATAGAGATCTATTGCGCATCCAAAAGTACCATAGAGATTTACTGCGCAGCCTTACAGGCATTATTCGTAAACTGCATATGCGGCGGAAAATTCAAGTCGAGAAATATTTTATTTTAATTTTTTACCGTTTTTCATTGTTTGCGTTAATTAATCCCTCAATTCGTATTCTGATTTTGAATAGCTTTTACTTTCTTGTTATTTAAAGTTTAGCACATTCTACTTTATTAATTCTTTTCATTTGTTATTTTTAATTCTTTCATTTTATTAATCTAGTAAATTTCCATCTAAGCCAGTACAAGGGATTTTTTTAAATGTCATAATACAAATTTAAGGTGGAAAATCGAGTCACAGGATACAAATTTGGGGTCAAAACTGAAACATTCAAAAAGTTAAATTAAATTTTGAAAATCTTATTAAATTGGTGGATTTACATTAAAGTCAGTAAACGGGGTTTTTCGTGTCACAGAATACGAATTAAGGGTCATAAATCAAATATTCAAAAAAGCAACCTGTATTTTGGAAATTCTATTTAATTGGCAGATTTTTATAAAAGTCAGAAAGAGAGGATTTTTCTTGTCACAAAACATGAATTTGGGGTCAAAAATAAAAAAATTCATAAAAGCAACCAAAGTCTTGGAAATTCTATTTAATAGATAGATAGGTAGATTTTCATGAGTCACTGAGAGGTGGATTTCTGAATCACAGAATACGAATTTGAGGTCAAAATTCAAAAATTCAAAAAATTGACTCAAATTTAGAAAATTTGATTAAATTAGTAGATTTCCATGAAATTCATTGCAAGGGGGTTTTTTGCATTGCATTATACTTTGAGGTCGAAATCCAAAAATTCAAAAAGCAACCTAAATTTTTAATATTTTATTAAATTAGTATATTCCCATGAGCGAGTACGAGGGGGGTTTTCGAGTTGAAAATACAAGTTGGGGGTTAAAATTCAAAAATTCAAAAAGGAAGTTACATTTTCAAAATTTTGTTAAATCTGTAGATTTCCATGAAAGTCAGTACAAGGGGGTTTTTCGAGTTGAAAAGTACGAAATGGGGGTAAAAATTTTGAAAGTAACCTAAAATTTGAATATTTTATTAAATTTGTGGATTTCCATGAAAAAAATATTAAAAATTTTAAGTCACCTTTCAAAATTTGTTTAATTTTGGCTCTAAATATGTATTTCAAGACACGGGAGACCCCCTCGTTATGACTTTCGTGAAAATCTACCTATTTAATGAAATTTTCAAAATTTTAAGTCAACTTTTTCAATTTTTTAATTTTGAATCTACATTTGTATTCTGTGACTCGAAACCCACTTCTCACTGACATTCATGGAAATCTACCAAGTAAATAGAATTTCCAAAGTTTAGTTTGCCGTTTTGAATTTTTGGATTTTGACCTCAAAATCGTATTTTACGATTACGGTAGCTTATTGAATTTTTGAATTTTGACCCTAAATGTGTATTCTAAACCTCGAAAAACCCCCTCGTTATGACTTTAATGGAAACCTACCAGTTGAAGAAAATTTCCAGACTTTAGGTTGCTGTTTTGAATTTTTGTATTTCGACCTCAAATTCGTATTATGTGACTCGAAAACCCACATCTTACTTTCATGAAAATCCACCAATTTAATAAAATTTTGAAAATTCAGGTCGCTTTTTTGATCTTTTTAATTTTGACCCAAAATTTGTTTTCTCCGACTCGGAAACTCCTTTAGTATCGACTCATAAAAATCGCGCATTTATTGCATTTTTTGAAAATTTATATCGCTATTTTTAATTTTTGAATTCCAATTCCCAATTTCGGATCCTGCAACTCAAAAAATCTCTTAGTACCGACTCTCATTGATTTCCGCTGATTTATTGAATTTTTCCCATATTTAGGTCGCTTTTTTTAATATTATAATTTCAACCCCAGACTCAAACCCCAACCCAAATTCATATTCTTCGACCAGAAAAACCCCTTAGTACTGAGCTTCATCGAAATCTCTTCCCCCTCCCCCTCGCCCTCATGTCACCCTATTTCTAGTGAGGGGATACGTCAGGGAGAGAGGTTGACTCAAGTACTCTGGTATGTTACAGAAGGTATCTTTTGAACAGTCACATTAAATAAGAGAAATTACATTCATTCCGGAACGAGGTTCTGGTTCCGTTTTTTTTCCGGCTAGGAACGAATCCGCAGCTGAAACCGCGTTCGGAACGAGCCTGGAACCGTTCCTAAAAAGAACCAGATCTGGAACGGTCTAGTTTTCTTTAGGGATTCACATTCCTGAAAAAAGGGAATAATTTTTAAATAGATAACCTTCAGGCAATCAAGTGTTCTATTTTCTCGAACCTGTAAGAATTATGGGAATTAAACCTGGCTGTTTTAAGTTTGGCAAGTCTGCATAATTTAGATATATTGAATATTGAATATGAATTTAAATTTCCCGTCGCTATTGCACGGGGTACTTGTGGCTGCACGGTAGATCTTTATGACATTTTCGGCTGCGCAGTAATACTTTTTGACACTTATGGCTGCGCAGTAGCGTTCTATGGTAGTTACAGTTGCGCAGTATAATTATGTAGTAATTGCGCCTGTGCAGTAGAGTTTTATGATAGCTATGGCTGAGCAATTCAGTTATGCATATATTTATAAGAATCTGTAATTAAAAATGCTCTTATTTTTCAGGTTTTGATCCCCGTTTACAAGCAAATGAAGGATGCAATGAACAAACACCCAGACGCAGACGTCATGGTTACTTTCGCATCACTACGATCAGCCTACGATTCAACAATAGAGACCCTTCAGTTCCCGCAGATCAGAACCATCGCCATAATCGCAGAAGGAATACCAGAAAACATGACTCGCAAATTGATTCTTCAGGCTCATAAGAAAAATGTCACGATTATTGGACCCGCGACGGTTGGAGGTGTCAAACCTGGTTGTTTCAAGATAGGTAACACCGGAGGAATGATGGATAATATACTCCACAGCAAATTGTACAGGCCTGGAAGGTGAGCCACAACTTTTTTTTTCATTTTCTTCCTTTCAAACGTTGTCAGCTGCGCAGTCAGCCCTACGAATCTTACGGCTGCGCTGAAAGGTACTATGACCCTAAAATCCTATAAATTTCAGTATTGCCTACGTTTCTCGATCAGGAGGAATGTCGAACGAGCTGAACAATATAATCTCGAAGGCCTCCAACGGAGTTCAGGAAGGAGTCGCAATCGGTGGAGATCGTTATCCGGGAACGAATTTCATGGACCACATTATGCGATACGAATTAAACCCGGATGCGAAGTTAATCGTGTTATTAGGAGAAGTTGGAGGAGTAGAAGAATACGAAGTCTGTGAAGCTCTGAAGGCAAAAAAAATCACGAAGCCTCTTATCGCCTGGTGTATTGGAACCTGTGCTAGTATGTTTAAATCCGAAGTTCAATTCGGACACGCTGGATCCATCGCAAACAGCAATGTAGAGACTGCCTCTGCTAAAAATGCCGCTCTCAAAAACGCTGGCGCTTATGTACCTGAAAGCTTCGATAATTTGGGAGACCTCATTCAAAGTGTTTATCAGGAACTCGTGAACGACGGCACGATTGTTCCTGAACCGGAAGTCCCCCCTCCAACTGTCCCAATGGATTACAGCTGGGCTAGGGTAACATTGATTGTTTGATTAGTTTATAATAAACTAGATTTGCTATTAAATAAAGTGGTTGTTTAATTTGTATGCTTTTCTTTTTTTAGGAGCTGGGTTTGATTCGAAAACCGGCATCGTTTATGACATCGATTTGCGACGAACGTGGTCAAGAACTTCTTTACGCAGGAATGCCAGTGACGGAAGTTCTGAAACAAAATGTTGGAATTGGCGGCGTCGTTTCACTTTTGTGGTTCCAGCGGTGTCTACCAGCGACTTACTGCAAATTTTTGGAAATGACGCTGATGCTCACTGCCGATCATGGTCCTGCGGTTTCGGGAGCTCACAACACAATTGTTTGTGCAAGAGCGGGAAAGGATCTCGTCAGTTCTCTAGTTTCTGGATTATTAACGATTGTAAGTTTACTTCTTCAAATTAATTATCGGAAGGTTTTTAAGTTTTACACACCCTTTTCATTTTTGAAGGGTGACCGATTTGGTGGAGCTTTGGACGGAGCAGCTCGCATGTTTTCCGAAGCTTATGATGCCGGACTTCATCCCCAGGAATTTGTCAACAATACTAGAAAGAAGGGGAAACTTATTATGGGAATCGGCCACAGAATCAAGTCGATCAATAATCCGGACATGAGAGTGAAACTAATTAAGGAGTACGTCCTGGAAAATTTCCCTACCAAGCCTCTCGTGGAATATGCCCTGGAGGTCGAGAAAATCACCACTAGCAAAAAACCGAATTTGATTCTCAACGTCGATGGAATTGTCGCTTGCGCCTTTGTCGATATGTTGAGGAATAGCGGAACCTTCACGAGGGAAGAAGCTCAGGAATATATCGAAATTGGGGCCATCAATAGTCTCTTTGTTCTTGGTAGAAGCATTGGATTTATTGGTAAGATATTAATTTCATTTTATTTATTTATATTGGATCAGTTCCGGGAATTTCATTCAGAAAGCGGGGAACTTTCTCTCGTCTTTTAAAAATAATTTGCATAGCATATATTAAGAAAAGTCTTTACAATATCCATTTTCCTGGAATATTCTTACATTTTAAAAAATTATTTTTTTCCTTAGAGTAGGCCAAAAAAAAATTTTTTACATATCAGAATGAGTCCCCATGATTTTTTCAGATTTTTAATACGATATCTTCAGTTAGCAGAAACTTTTTGAAGTTTGAAACTTTGAAAACAGTGATTCTTTCGATATGTTTCAATGTTATGTCACCATTTCTTTATCGAATCAGTTTCCTCTGTACGAATTTATTTATTTTAATTTCACAAACGAATTTGAAAAACTTTTATTGTAAAAAAAAATCTGGTGATTATAGTTACGTAGAATATAATTTTTTATTTGGAAAACGATGTTTCGAAGATAATCAGTCGTGGTACGAAATCGTAAAAAAAATTTCGTTTAATATTTTTTAGGGTCTTTCAGGACCTAAAAAGTCATGTAAATTTAGAAAGAAGCATTAAAATAATTATAATTGCGATTTCGGCGTATCATTAAGTAAAATAATATTTTTCTAGCTTCAACAAATTTTCGTATCGCGAGCGATTTCGATGTTTTTATATAGTTTTTTACTAGTCATTTCGAATTTTTTGTAAGACTAGCAAAAAATATATACATTTCCATTGAAGATGTGTAAGTCAAGGACGAATGAAATAATAATTTTTGTACGTAGATTTCGGTGTGGTATTCGACATTAATTAAAAACATGTTCGTCTTATCAGAACTGCTCCACGTATAAATTCGATGTTGATTGAGGTTAATTTTGAAATGGAAAATAATAGAATCAATTTATTAACGAACTTTCTACTATTGCGAAATTTTCCGTAAAATTCGTCCATTTCGAGCTCGTCCGCACGACTAGTATTACGGAAAATTCCATAATACTAGCCCTAGCGCTATACTTTGACCGGTTAGTCTTACGGAATATTTCGTAAACTGGACATTGCCATTTATTATTCTAAATACTTATGAATGAAACATAAATTCTTCAAGTTCAAAATCGTATTTTTTAAAATTATCCTTCTTAGAGATCTTTTAGGTCTTAAAAATACATGTAATTTAGAAGGAAAAATTAAATTATTTATGAATGCGATTTTGGCGTATCATTGAGTAAAGTAATATTTTTCCAGATTAAAAAATGTTCGCATCATGAGCTATTACTTCGTTGTTGTTTCATTTATAAATGTTTCGATTAATTAATGGCACGGTCAAGTATTATGGGATATTCCGTAAGACTAACCGGTCAAACTATAGCTCTAGGGCTAGTATTACGGAATTTCCTGTAATACTAGTCCTGCGGTCGAGCTGGAAATGGACTAGTTTTACGGAAAATTCCGTAATAGTAGAAAGTTCGTTATTAAATTGATCATGTTATTTTCCATTTCAAAATCAACTTCAATCAATATTGAATTTATTTGTTTATATAGTTCTGATAAGACGACCAAAATATTTTTAATCAATGTCGAATACCACACCGAAATCTACGTGCGAAAATCATTATTTCATTCGTCTTTCACTAATACACCTTCAAAGAAAAAAAATGTTTTTTGTTAGTCTTACCGAAAAATTTGATATGGCTATAAAAACACTATATAAAAACATCGAAATTGCTCGCGACACGACAATTTTTTGAAGCTGGAAAAATATTATTTTACTTAATGATACGCCAAAATCGCAATTATAATTATTTTAATTTTTTCTTCTAAATTTACAAGTATTTTTAGGTTCTAAAAGACCTCTGAAAAGAGTAATTGAAAAAAAGTTACGATTTTGTACCATTTTTGATTATCTTTGAACATGGATTTTCAAATAAAAATTACTTTCTGCGTAACTTTAGTTATCGCCAGAAGTTTTTTACAATAAAAGTTTTTCGAAATCATTTGCTATATTAAAATGAATAAATTCGTAAAGGGGAAACTGATTTGATAATGAAATGGTGACACAACATTGAAATGTATCGAAAAAATAATTGTTTTCAAAGTTTCAAACTTCAAAAAGTTTCTGCTAACTGAAGATATCGTTTTAAAAATCTGAAAAAAGTCATGGAGACTCATTTTGATGTGTAGAAAAATATTTTTGCTAGTCATAATAAAATTAAAAAAAAAATTGCGGCCCACTCTACTGGCCCTTCTTTCAAGTCAGAAAAAAAAATTAAAAATTGAATTTCCCGCTTCTGAGTCTAAATGAAGTCAAAGAATTAGACTGTCACTACTTTAGGTCAGAAAACATTAAAATTCTCCCTTTCACATGAAGACAAAATACAAAGAAAATGGAACTTTCTCTCCTTTTAAGGCACTGAAAATTTGAAAAATTAAGTTTCCCGCTTTCAAGCCTATAAACGAAGCCTAAAAAACTACACTGTCACTGTTTCAATCCAGAAAAATATTGTTTAATTAAATTTTCCCCTTCCAAATCAAATCAAAAAATGTCCCTCATTTCAAGCGAGACCAAAATTTTAAAATTAAAATTCCCCCTTCAAAGTTTGAAGAAAATTTCGATGTCCCTCCTTTTAGTAAAAAAAAAATTAATTAAATTTCCCCCTTCCAAAATCTCCTTTCGAGATAGAAAAAGAATTTAAAAAGTAAATTTCCTCCTTCTGAGTAAAAATAAAGTCTTAAAACAGACACTGTTCCTTCTTTCAAGCCAGAAAAAAATTAACAAATTAAATTTCTGCCTTCAAAATAGAAAAAAAGAATATAAAAAATGGAAATGTCCCTCGATGTAAGTCAGCAAAAATTAAAAAAATGTATTGTCCCCCTTCCGAATCAAAACAAATTACAAGAAATTATAATGTCCCTTATTTCAAGGAGAATAATTTTAAAAAAATTAAATCTTCCAAGTCTAAGAAATTACACTGTCCCGTCTTCCTAGTCAACAAAACTAATAATAAAATTATCCCCTTCCGTTTCAAGAAAAAAATTTCCAAAAATTGCAATCTCCTCTTATCTCAGATAAACTCCAAAATCTAAAACAGTGTACTATTATTGTGTTTGTAATATTTCGTATACGAAATCAAGATTTTGACAATTTCAAAGTCAACCTTTATTTTTTTCCAGGTCACTATATGGACCAAAAGAGGTTGAAACAAGGTCTCTATCGTCATCCTTGGGATGACATTTCATACGTCCTACCAGAGCAATACAATTAATAACATAAGAATGCAATTCAGTCATCTCATGTAAAACTAACAAAAAGCTCTCCGTCACTTTTGCCAAGCAAGTGATCGATAATCGAAGCTTCATTCGCGAAACTCCTAATAATCAACTTTCTAGAAAAAAAGAAAATGTCATGCTTAGCAGACCTCGCTACTTTTTATTCAGTCTGATAATTTTTGCTTTGATATTAAGTAACGTTTATCAAAAACGAAATTCGATAATCGATAAACTACAAACATTGAATAATTATGTTACAATAATTATTTTATTTCCGCATAATCCGTGCAAGCGTATCGAAAGGCCTGAAATATATTTGAAAGCCTCAAATTCGCATCCCACATTCCACGCTCTGCATTTTTGTAACTCTCCGCTTTTTTTTGTGAGGCGCCCGATAATTTCTCTAAACTGTAAATAGTCGAAAGTACAGCAGCACAAAAAAAATGAACACGTTTTGCACCCAAGAAGAATTTTTGAGGAAAAGAATTATAGAGTGGAAGAAGTTTAGGTAAATTTTAGAGAAAAGCGTTTTGAATGAAGGGAAATTTGGAGGAAAAGAATTTTATTCTGAGCCGAGGAAGTTGAAAGTATGTCGATTAGCGACGCCTTTGCACAAGAGAATAAGATAGTAATATAAAAGGAAAAATAGAAATAGAAAAAAGGCCTTTAGGTTTGCAGAATGAATTGTGAGAGAATATAGCGGACATGTAACAATGAAACATGTTATGTATAATATTTATGTATGTACGTATTATTTAAGGTTTTACCGTGTCTCCGATTTAATCGCACTAAACGATATTTTACTAAGTATAGGTGAAAAACGAAATCTCAAAGAGACGGTTGTCGTGTACGATTGTCTGTAAAAATAGAAAAATAAAAATCGAGTCTTCTGGCTATAGATGCTTGGATGAATAATAATAAATTGCCAAATTCGAAACGAAAAAGATTTTTCTCAATTTATTTCTTAATTCCCCCAAAAAAATATATGTATGAAGATAGTCTGGAAAATTTAAAAATATTTTTTTCCGATTTGAATTCTCGCCGCGCATGCGCTTTTTAAATTATGCGCAGTAGATCTCTATGGCTCATATAGCTGCGCAGTACAGTTCTATGACACTAAACTTTTAAAAGGTAGTATGGACTGATTGCCCTTGATCAATTCTGCCAATCCTCTAAGCAATCGTGGTTCTGGGACTAGCTTCAAAATTGACATGTCTTCTTTTCTTCGGAACGCATCCGGCATAAGTTCTATCCACAGTATTTTATACCTATCGCTTCGCACTAGTATCGTTAAGGCCTCATAAACCTGAAAATCAAAAACTACAAAATCCACGACTGGGAACTATCATCATGGTACAAATAAAGACACAAACTCAGTGACAACTTGGTTTATTATTCATCAAAATAATTTAGTACCACATCAATCGAAGGGTCCTAAGCGGGAGCAGAATCGAGTTGACGAAGGTCAAAGGCCGAGTGATCAGATTTTTTTTTCTGAGAGAAAGGGAGGATAGTGCTCAGAGGTGCAACGACAGTGACTGAAAATACAGCCTCGAGTTAAACTTATGGCATCGCAAGACCTTCTGCGAGTTGCTTATTCCAAATGAAGGGAAGATTCCCTATTTGCAAAACTCCCAAAATCCGCGAATCATTACCGACAATCGATAAAACAGATTTGGTTCTGGTTATTGTTATTCTTGTGTAAGTTCTCAAAATTGCAGGACTTTTAGAAACTTGGGCAAACTTTTCCTACGGAGGGAGGCGTTCGTCTTCAAAATTCAAGTTTTGCGTCTTTATTCTTTTTTCTTTCGTTCTCTACACACTAATTATGCGACTATCGCTAGTTAAGAGTTGTGTGTACCTAAACCTTACGTCTCAGACCCCATTCGAAAAAAGCTACATGCACTAAACTTTGCATATGCGTACGCGATACATTTAACAAATTTTTTTATCTTTAAGGTTTACAGTTGCAGCGGGATACAGATTTTGCGTTCGCTAGTCAGCTATAGGGTACTTATTAATATTTTTTTTTATATTTTATTTTCAAGGTGCGATCAAATCTTTTCTTAATCAGATTTTATCGTAAAAGTTGTTCCCTGAAATTTATTTCTCTTAATCCTCCCAATTTTAAGTTGAAAAAAAGAAGATGTTTCGAGTCTCAGCCTTTTTCAAGTAGCACCCGAAATAACAACAAAATTCCGAGGATTGTCCGGAAAACAGTTGTATCTGACAAAACAAAAAAAAGACTCCCAACTTTGCCTTTGAAATTTGATTGAGAAAAGATCGAAATGCGCGCCTCTTGAAAAAAGCAAATCGGAAACTCTTCTCTGCAACTTCGTTCTCTTCGCCTACAATATGCGTGTATGTACATATTTTGTGTACTTCGATATATACAGGGTGTCTCATAATTCGTGGCCGTAATTTCATCAAAACTCAAAAGTTCAACGACAAATCTTGGTAAAGAAAAAAAATGAGAAAACTAAATTGCCACAAGAAAACGAGAGAGAAAGAAACAAAGTTAAAATGCAAGCTCGTAAAAATTAATTACATAACTAAATTATTTACAATTTCCCACCAGTAAATAAGCTAGAGGTCTGCGAAATCATCAGTAGGGTCGTAAATGTTGCAAAACCTGCTCAGCTACCTTTTTTTTTTTAATACGGGACTCAGAGCTCGTTATTACAATTAGCGTCGCAGAGAGAAAATTCAAAAGGAACTGATAATATAAAATAGATTTCAAATTAGAAAAAACAAA
This sequence comes from Melikaiella ostensackeni, assembly GCA_032362435.1. Taxonomy (NCBI): domain Eukaryota; kingdom Metazoa; phylum Arthropoda; class Insecta; order Hymenoptera; family Cynipidae; genus Melikaiella; species Melikaiella ostensackeni. The sequence continues at coordinate 108,333 of JAUMHM010000002.1, read as the reverse complement.
AACGAGGCCTGGAATTGATTGAAAGATTTACCAACCTCTGCAAACTCTTTTTCGCAAAAAGAGAAAGAAGTGTCGAAAAAAGCGAAAATATTTTCATTAATAAAAGCGCTCGTTGCCATTTTTTCAGAAACCACAAATTATCATCCTGTATAGGAAATACAGACTTTGCGACGATCTTGAATCCCCCGAAAATCAGAATCGAATTATTCAAAGAATAGTGTCAAAAAGAACTTTCATTACGATTCTCGATTTTTTTCAGGGATTCTGAGTACAAAATTCGGATTATAGCTTCCGTATAAATAAGAATCATTGCACCGCAGTGATTATTGCAACGTCGCATTTTCAGTTTGAAATTCGCCTTTTTAAATTCGTCGAGGACGTTTTCGATAATGCGAAAATGTCAGTTACTTGCTTTTTTCGTGATCTCACTTTTTATATTATTTACAACGATTGAGAAAAATCCGGAGGTGAAGAAAAATGCTTCGGAGGTGGGGAAAACGTCCTCGCGAAACGAAAAGGAAAAAAAGTGATCTTGTCTCGATGTCAAGTGTAATCCGTTATCGTGAAACGATAATATGTTTGTTTTGTATATATGCTTTATATGTATAATATTAATTACTAATTATACTTTATTATAAATTAATTAAAGAGCTCTTAACCGTACGTGTATAGATGTGTATAATAATTATAATAATTATATTTTTATATGTACGATAGCTTTTTGCAGTAGCTTACTCTCGTTCGGCCGTTTCTAACCGGAAAAAACGCGTCTCTTTTCCAATTTCGCGTTGCGCGAAGACTCGAAAATTTCTTCTTGTGGCTTTCGATTGGAAACTCGAAAATCCGGTGACTAGCGACACTCCCAAATTTTTATCGACTGGTCCACACTCCCGGTCACGACATACGGGTGACTTCTGTGAAAATCTGAGGAAAAAGAACGTATTTGATTCCAAGTGTTTCTTTCAGGAATTGGGAAATTTCGGGGAGTCGCTCCGGACTCTGGAACGGCTCCCTCACCAGTCTCGGCTATTCCGATTGGTGTGCCTTCCCCATTAAATTGTTGAAAGTCCATTTTTACGTTATTTCATTGATCTTTTTTTTTTGCGGAAAGCACTTGTACGTTATAAAGTCTATCAAGGAGAAAGATTCTAAGGGAAAAAGTGAATTTAATAAGGATAATTGGATTAATTCTTACCGACAGAAGTGCAGAAGTGGACATGAGCCTCGAGGGTCTTCATGGCCCGTTTGTTGCGGATATCCCATACCCGTAACGTTTTATCGTCGGAGGCACTGACGATGAATTTGCCGCCGGGATGAAAAACGATACTGCGAACCCAGTTATCGTGTCCAATTAAAGTGAAAAGGCAGACTCCGGCGCCCACGTCCCAAACGCGGATGGATTTGTCTCGAGATCCGGAGGCGAGAAAAGGACCTTCGTGTGCACCTTTGTTATCAGCGCCAGCGGCCGCATTTATTGGCGCCCTCGCACAATCTGGTGCCCAGGCGATACACTCGACCACGTGATCGTGATCCCTTAGTTCCGCCTGGAAATAAATTTAAAAACCGGTACTAGAAATCCAAATTAATATATTCAAGCCTTAAATTATTTGGACGAAAAAAAAGTTTTTAAAATAGTACATATATTGTGCGATAAAAGACAAAAGCAGCTGATTTGAGACGAGTGTGAAGTTCGCCACCCGAGCGAAGTGAGGGCAGCAATCACACGAGTCTCAAATCACCGTTTTTGTCCCATAATGCACACGATACTTTTTGTAGCAACCATATTAAAGATGAGCGTTTTTAAAAGCCCTTGACGCATGTCAAAAGTGAGTCGATTTGTGACCGATTGAGGAAATAGCATTATGTGAACATTGCACACCAAAGCCTGTCACTGCCTGTCACTTTAAAACTGACTAACAACGGCTTCTTCAAAATTGTGCCAGATGGGGCCACCAAAGAAACAGTTTTCAACACGCTAAAATCACTTTTGCCCCTGCATCGCCGGAGTAAAAGTACATTTTTTTACTACAAACAAACTGACGTCATCGCGCACAAATCGGCCATTTTTGTCACGTGAAGCGGGTGTAAAAACTCGCACTTTAAAAGCGTATGCTGCAAAAAGAAAATTTCTATGAAAGTATATAAAAAAACAATTTTTAGTATAAATAATATCAACTGTTTTAAATAAGTTTTATTAGTTATTAGTTATTGTATTATTGTATTATTCTTATATTATATTATTGTATTATTCCGGAATGTTCTAGAATGTTCTGGAATAGATTATTCTACCATTTTTATTAAAGAATCGACAATCTTCCTGATTACACTGGATTATTGTGGGATTTCCTAGAATCGTGTATAATTGTACTTGTATATTCATTATTTTTTTAATTATAAAAAAGGGATTTTCTGGACTTTTCTATAATAGTTTAGAATTTGATTGAATATTCTTCTATTTAAAAAATTATCTGCAAATTCTGATGTTTTTGACTTTTTATAGAATATTCTAGAAAGTTTTCGTATTTTCTACAGAGTTACAGAATTTTCTGCATTATTCTAAAAGTCTGGAATCTTACAGAATTTTCTAAAATAATCTGAAATGTTTTGGAATATCTTAGAATGTTCTGGATTAGAAAATTCAACAATGTTTAAAATCGTTTTCATAATCAAGAACATTTCCTTTCTTAAAAATTTAATTATTATTAAATTAATCGTGATACTTATAAACAGTATAATTAAACATTTCTTTCCAAGATTTGTCATTTCATCCTTACTATAAAAATTAACAATTTGAATGTAAATTTAAAACTACACTCTATATACTATATATGTATACTCTCATGTACACTCTATGTACTATATATTTTTTAACTATTCTAATTTTAAATTGGATAAAAACTTCTGTCTCCGGTTTTCACATTTTCAACATTAGTTAGAATGTTTTTAGCACTTGCAACTTATTGCAATTATACAGTTATATTTATGCCACGATACATTGCTTATTTTATTTTGTGATTTATTTACTTAAGTGCTTCAATATTATTCAGAGGCATTTTATCAATTTTCATAGGCGCTCTATATTATAAATGTAACAAAAAATTTCATTTTAATTACAAAAATTAATTCATGGCATCTTCAGTTTAAATTCTGAAAAAATTGTATTAGATAACTCTGTCAGTTAAAAAAAATTACAACTTTCACTACACGCGGTAGCATATTTAAATTTTAAATAGAATAATTCTGCAGATTTAAAACGAACAATGGTTTATATAGTTCTGACGCATATTTACTAATTTCAGAGAATTTCCCACATTATTCAAATATTGTATTTTTAAATATCGTACATTTAAAAATAAGAGAGGAAGTTTCTCGAGAATAGGGGAATAGGGGCAAGATTGTGATCCCTGCTATTTCTAACATTATCTGTAAATTTTAGAATGATTTTGACGTTCTTTGAGTATTCTGGAATTTTCTGGAATGTTCTGGAGTGTTCATGACTTTTCTAGAATATTCAAGTGTCTTTTGTTAATATTCTTCCATTTCTAAAATGCTCTCTAAATACAGGAATATTTTTTGTTTTTACCTTTCTGGAGTAGTGGAATATTGTCTAACTTTCTAGAATTTTCTAGATTGGGTTATAATTTCATTAAACATTGTTTATTTCTAACAATCTAAGAAAATTTGGGATACATTATGTTTTAATTTTTGAAAAACTTTTCAACTGTGAGATTTTTCCTTCTTAACGAGAATTTTCTTTTATAATAGACTCAAAGATATAAATTACTCTTCGCACTTTGATAAAATAAATGTTTAATGAGCAAAGAATTAAAAAATAATGAAAATTCAAGATTCTCATGAAACATTCAAGAAATTTCCAGATTTTTAAGGCTAAAAAAGAATTCAAGGAGAATTCCAGATTTTCAAGGTTTTCAAGGTCGGTAAAATATCATGCAGAATATTGTACAATTTTTCTAGAATCTTCCGAAATAAATTTTTCTAGAAATTTTCTCTGATATCTTTGAATATTCTAGAACAATCTTAAATTTTTTACACTAGTTTATCTACTTTCCAATAATTATTTCTCCATATAGGCCGGAAGATCAAGAACCGTCGCCCGTGAATTTTTAGACAAAAATATGTATATAAAATAGACGTGTGCATTCTGTCGGATCGAACGTCGTAGTTCTGATTCGACGGGCCTCAGAATCGAATCAGAAAAGTAACGATTCGATCCTGCTCGCGTTGAACGTCCAAAATTCGACGTACGGCCGATGGAATCGGATTTACTCGATTCGACGGGCCGTCCACGAATATCGGAAAACCGGTATTTGACGCCTGCCAGATGGGATCGGATTTTTCCTAATTGATTGACCGTCGATCGTCGAAAAATCCGACATTCGATTCACATCAAAATCGCTTTAAAATCAGATCAAATTATTTTGCACACGTCCAATAAAAAACGTAACGAACCTTTGTTTCCTTGGTGGCGACAGACCAAATCCTGACAGTCTGATCGTTGGAGCAACTGGCGATGAATTCTCCGCAGGGGCTGATTCTCGCCATCCTGACCCATTCCCTGTGTCCAATAAGAGTTTTCACGCAGTACCCCGTCGCGACTTCCCAAATCTTGATAGTCTTGTCCCGCGAGGCACTGACTATGAAATCACCCTGGGGCATGAACGTCACCGACGCGACATTGTGATCGTGTCCGTGCATAGTTTTAATGCAGGAGAACGACTGGCTGAAATCCCAGAGCTTTATAGACATGTCAGAACTACAAGAGACTAGCAGCTTTCCCGTTGCATCGAAAGCGATATCCTGTACGCTGTCCGTGTGTCCTTTCAGTGTTCGCTCGAACTCTCCACTCTCGAAATCCCACACCTGAACAAATAAATAAAAAAAATTATAAGTGAGGGTCAAGGAATTGAGAATAAATGTGAAGGAATTCAGATTAAAAATCGAAAATGGTATTAAAACATCATAAAAAATCTCTTTCAAACCTTAATTGTGGCATCTTCACTCGCAGAGACGACAAGGCTAAAAACGGGATGAAAGATGACTCTGTTAATGGTGGCTCTATGGCCAGTGAGAGAGAATTTTTCGGGTGGCCTTGGAATCCACTCGGAAGAGGATCTCTTTCCTCGGGTCGGAGCTCCTTCGATAAATTCCTTCTCGGCCTCAGAGAGTTTAGATTCTAGTTCCATTACCTGGTAAAAGAATAGTTTTAGTATGATAATTTAGAAATTTACATAGTAATTGTATCAAGTAATTATTTAATAATATCAAAAGTTTAACCTTCTTCTGTAGTCGAATAACGGAGGTCCATTTCTTTTCGAGGAGACCACCATATTTGCGTTCAACTTCACCTGGCATATCAGCCTCCTTCTTGAACGCTTCCAACGCATCCTGATATCCATTTGCGCTCAGGTAGTCTGCGATCGCCTTATTTCTAAGAATAAAGGAAAAGAGGGTCATTATACGTTAATTAAATCGTCTTATTTATAAGATTTCTTAAATATTTTGAGTTCTGAGAAAGCTTTCTCATAAAGTACTGCGTGGTTGCAAGTACAATAGAACTTTATAACACAGTTGTAGGTGTTATAGAAATCTACTACGCAATCATAAACGCTGTAAAAGCCTACTGCGCAGTCACAGGTACCATAGAAGTCTACTGCGCATTCAAAATTGCCATAGAACACTAGTGCGCGGCCATAGGTATCACAGAAGTCTACTGAGTATCCACAATTGTCATAGAAGTCTGCTGCACATCCACAAGTTCCACCGAAGTCTACTGTGCATCCATAATTACCACATGAGTCTACTGCGCAGCTATAAGTGCCATAAAAGTCTACTGCGCAGCCTGAATATATTCTGACGGGAATGGTTTTATAAGGAATATTTCAATAAGTACACGAAATATTTCAAGAAAATTTATGTTTTAAGGAATATGAAATATTCCAATAATTATTGAATTTCGTTCAAGTTTCCAAAAAATATTAAATATTCCACTGAAATTGATATTCCACTTTAATTGTTTTACAAAAAAAATTATAGAATATGCAAGAATATCCCTGAAATATTCCAATGACGGTGACAAGAATATGGAATATTTCAAGAAAATTGAGATTCCAATGAAAATTTAATCTTGTGGAAATATAGAACGAAATTTGTATTCCATTTATTTAAATTTCATTTCTTAAGCCCTTCGTTGGCATTGACGCAATAGTGCGTCAATTTTTTTTCTTATTATTATATTCGTAATCAGCGCCCTCAAAAACCCCAGGGTACAAATTTTCAAGATAAAAAATTTTCCAAAATTTTCCTGCCATTTCGGGCATTTTTTGTCGAATTCTCTCTGCCAACGAAGGGGTTAAGGAATATGAAATATCCCTAACATTTCTGAGACATTCCAAGGAATTTCGGGTGAATTCCGCCAAAGATTCACTGGAATATGTAATAATTCAATAAATATTTGTATTCCAACGAAAATGGACTATCCCAAGCAATATTTAAAAGAAATGGATATTGCAAATATCATGAAATATTTAAATATTCCACATCGATTTGTGTAAGAAAATTTATATTCATGAATATGGAATATTCTCCAAGGAATTCCAAACTGGGAGTTAATTCTTCAGAACTTTTCAACAAAATTGAAATTACTGGGAATATTGCATATTCTAAGAAAAATGATAATTTAAGGAATATGGAACATGCAATATGAAATATGCCAACAATTATTGAATTTCATTCAAGTTTCCGGGGAATGTTAAAAAATGCAGTGAAATTGATACTCCACGAAAAAATAAATTAAAAAAGATAATTTCACAAAGATTATGGAATATCCAAAAACATTCCTGAAATAGTCCAAGAAAATTGATATTCCAACGAATATGAAATATTAAAAAATAATCCATGAGACCTCGAATATTTCTTGGAAATTGATATTCTAAATAACACGAACTGTTTCAAGGAAAGAAATGTTCCAAGGATATTGATATTTAAAAGATTATGCAAAAATCCAAAGAAATATCTATTTTATTTAAATTTTATTTCACAAGGATTATGGAATAAGTTGAATATTTCACAGATATTTCAAGGATTTTCAATTGAATTGTACTGAGTTTCGCTGGAATACATGATATTTCAACGAAAATATCAAATCCCAAAGAAAATGGAATCTTTAAAGCAAATGGATATTCCAAGAAGCACCACAAATTGAAAAAAAAATTCATGAATATCTGATATTCTAAGAAAGTTTATATTTAAAGAAATATGGAATTGGAAATATTCCAGTGAAATTAATTGTGCAAAGACACTGATTTTTCGTTTAAATTTTATTTCACGAAGATTATAAAATATCTCGAAATACTTCTAAAATATTTCCAAGGAGTAAATAAGATTTCCCAGAAAATAGATATTCATCAACATAGAATATCCCAAGGAATCTAAAAGTGACATTTAATTTTTCGAAATTTTTCCAGGAAATTTACATTACAGGGAATATCACTTATTTCAAGAAAATTATTGAATTTTCTTCAACTTTCCGAGGAACGTATGAAATTGATATTCGAAGGTAAACTAAAAATTAAAAAAAATTGATATTTTAATTAAATTTCATTTAAAGAATACTTATTTCACAAAGATTAATGAATATCCCAGATTATTTATCGGATATTCCATGAAAAATTCGGTGGGATTCCGCCAAAGGATAAATCAGAATTAAAATTCCTTTCCAAAATTTCCGTTTAATGTCAAAAATTCTCTGTTTCAAGTCAAATTATAATTCTTTACGGAAATTCAAACTTCCATTTCAGAATAATTCTTTAGAAAATTCTTTACTAAAATTCCCCGTACCAAAGTAAAAATTATGATTCTTTATGGAAATTCATTTTCCTAAACTCAACATTACATTTCTTTACCGAAATTCCATGTCGCAAATTAGAATTATAATTCTTTACTGAAATCCCCTGTTCCAACTGGGAATTACAATTATTTCAGAAAATTCTTTAGCAAAATTCCCTGTACCAAAGTAAAAATTATAATTCTTCACGATAATTCCCTGTCCTAAACTTAAAATTGTATTTCTTTACTGAGATTTCATATCACAACTTAGAATTATAATTCTTTATTACTGAAATCCCCTGTCCCAACTCGAAATTATAATTCTTTTAAAAAATTCTTTACTGAAATTCCCTGTCCCAAAGTAAAAATCATAATTCTTGACGGAAATTCCCTGTCCTAAACTCAAAATTACATTTCTTCACTGAAATTCCATGTCGCAACTTAGAATTATAATTCCTTACTGAAATCTCCTGTCCCAACTCGGGATTATTATTGGTTAAGAAAATTCTTTACTAAAATTCCCGGTATCAAAGTAAAAAATATAATTCTTCGCGAAAATTCCCTTTCCTAAACTCAAAATTACATTTCTTTACTGAAATTCCATGTAGCAACTTAGAATTTTAATTCTTTACTAAAATCCCCTTCCCAACTCGGAATTATAATTATTTTAGAAAATTCTGTACTAAAATTCTCGATTCCAAAGTAAAAATTATAATTCTTGACGCGAATTCCCTGTCCTAAAATCAAAATTGTATTTCTTTACTGAAATCCCCTGTCCCAACTCGGAATTATAATTATTTAAAAAAGTTCTTTACTGGAATTCCCTGTTCCAAAGTAAAAATTATAATTCTTGACGGAAATTCCCTGTCCTAAACTCAAAATTGTATTTCCTTACCGAAATTCCATGTCGCTACTTCGAATTATAATTCTTTACTGAAATCCCCTGTCCCAGTTAGGAATTATAATTCTTTTAGAAAGTTCTCGGAATTTTTTTAGGAAATTCACATTATAGGGAATATCGCCTATTTGAGAAAAATTATTGAATTTTGTTCCACTTTCCGAGGAACCTATGAAATATTCAAAGTTAAACGAAATATTCAAAACAAATTGACATTCTATTCTAATTTCATTCAAAAAATATTTATTTCGCAAAGATTGAGGAATACTCCAGAATATTTCTGAAATATTCCAAGAAAATTGATATTCCATGTAACATACAATATTTCATGTTACTTGGAGTACAAATTATGTTTCTAACATTGGTCTGAAAAAAAAACTTTGAAAATAAAAAAATAATAAACATATCTCAAGAGAAGATGAACTTACAAAGAAACTTAAATAACAAAATAGAAATCTTGATCATCTACAAGGAACTATTCTTCGAGGAACAATTAGCTGGTTTTTTTTTGACTTCATTACTCCTCCAATATATTCTAGGGCGAATCTCAGGTGACTCTGACTTTCGACAAGCAGGTAGTGAGGCATAGGATTGTTTTCGCGGGAGCAAAGTGTATATAATAAATTTCAAAGCAAAAGTGTTGGTGTAGCACGATTCCGAGGATAGTTTTAATGGACTTAACTGTGAGGGAATAATAATACGTGGGAAAGAGATCGAAAGTCGAGAGAGGCTGGCTCAGGGTGAAAGGCCTCGACGAGTTCCCTTTTTTCAATAGTCTTTATTATTACCGTACACCTTCCTTATTTTACGTTCTCACATTCCTTAACAAAAAAAAAAAAAAATCGAATTTCGAAAAAAATCCAGAAAAAGTCGTATGAAATTTTTTAAGAGAATAGAGAAAAAGCAGTATCAGACAATGAATGACTGAAATAATAACTTTTTTTTTTTTAAATATAGAGTACATAATTCTTATTGATTTTTAAATATTCTTTGTATAAACGGAAGAAGCTTTAAAGATATAAAACAATTTTTTGACAATAGTCATTCAGCTTGAAGGATTCCACATCTGAGTTTTAAATATTTCTTTCTGATTAATCTATTTTAAAAGTTTTCGACTTAAAAATGTCCAACTGTTGAGGCTTGCAATTTTAAAAAAATTAAAACTTTGAATATAGTTTTACGCAATTAGAAATAGTTCAATTTCAAATGCTATTAATCAGGGTGGTCGCAAAGCTTCAATTTCAAAATTCTCTGACCAGTTTTTCATTTTCCATGACCAATAATATTCAATGTTGAGCCTTGGGTGAAGAATCGAATTTACCGATGGTAACCTATAAATGCCTACAGCCTCTTCGAAATTTATTCTTTCAATTCGAAAAGAGTTTCTTTGAATTTTAGATACTTTCTTTCTTATAGAGAAAACAATACTTCCCGAGTAGACGCAGCAGGGAAGTTTTTAGAAAATTTCAAAGTTCATTGTCAAGTGAAAATCCGAATTTTCTGATGATGGCCTATAAATGGCTGCAGCTTCTTTGGAATTTATTTTCACAATTAGAACAGAGTTTCTTTGGCTGCCCAGTGATTAATTTTTAGGGCCAAACAAAATTTCCCACGTCCTAGAAGGGACAGGGAATTTTTTAGAAAATGTTGAAGTTTGTGATGGAGTGAAAATCCGAATTTTCCCATGGTGTCCTGCAAATGGTTGTAGCTTCTTTGGAATTTATTTTTTTCATGTGGATCTAAGTTTCCTTGGCTTCCAGGCAGTTAATTTTTTTGAGAAGACAAAATTTCTGACGTCCTAGGAGCAATAGAGAATTTTTTAGAAAATTTGAAAGTTCGTGTTGAGGTGAAAATCCGAATTTTCCCGTGGTGGAATGCAAATAGTTCCAGCTTCTTTGGAATTTATTTTCTTCATGTAGATCAAAGTTTCCTTGGCTTCCAGACACTTTCTTTCGTTTCTTTGTCTGCTCAATGAATAATTTGTAGGACTAAACAAAATTTCCCACGTCCTAGGAGCGACAGGGAATTTTTCAGAAAATTTCGATGTTCGTGCTGAGGTGAAAATCCGAATTTTCCCATGGTGGCCTATGAATGGCTGCAGCTTCTTTGGAATTTTTTTTTTATTTCGAACAGAGTTTCTTTGGCTTCCAGATAGTTACTTTCTTGGAGAAAACAAAATTTCCTACGTCCTAGGAGCAACAGGGAATTGTCTAGAACAGTTTAAATTTCGGGTTTAGTTGAAATAGGGTGGACGCAAAATGCATTTTCAAAATTATCTAACTTTTCCCTGACCAATAATATTTAAAGACCAGAATTCGAATTTCTTAAAATTTTTGATAAAAATGTATTAGTTTTGTCGGTTGTTTATAGTAGCTATTATAGAAATTTCCTGACTTTTTTATGATTACAAGGTTTTACATGACCTGCCTCCGACTTACTAATTTAAAATTGTATAATTATAAAGCTTCAATAAGAAATTATTCAAATTTTAATGTTCTCAATTAAAACAGTATAATTCTTTCCAGTTTTGAATTTCAATCTGAAAAGGATGAATGTGATTAAAATTGAAACTAAGTATAACGAATTTCTAATAAAAACGGAAAAAAGTCAATTAGTCGCATTTTTCTTGAAAAATTCGAACTTCAAGTACACTATTTTTAAATTGAAAAATGGATTGAAAAAACAATTTTTCGACAGCAGATTCCCCTCATCTTAAACTTTCTTTATTCAGCACTCCAGAAATTTCAAATGTCGTTAAAAATTGTTATCGTACATAAAAACACTGAAATAAAAAAAAAACTATAATAAAATTAAAAATCTTGAATAAAATTAAAATTGAAGAAAATAAAGAACAATCTTTTGAAAAGACTCAAATCGGAAATAGTTGTTTAGCTAAGACAAAAACCCATTTAGTACGGACACGAACCATCAATGCTTGCATGTTTCAGTAGTGACGGTAACAGGAATCTGCAACTAAAAACGACCCCAATTAAGTCAAAAATTTACTAAAAGCGAAAGTGGAATGATTACTAATATTCTTAGAATAATCGAAATCCTTTTTTTTTATTCTCTTGGGTGGAATTTGTAAAATTTTAATTATGAGAGAAGGGGTGTGTTAATCTCGGTTAATCTCGTTAAGATACAATTGATTCACAATTCGCATCTCACGAACCTAAGTCAATGGAGTAGAAAGAGTTGTCTGCTATTAAAGTCGATCGAAGTGTGTCATCATTTTAAAGGTCGCCTCCCACCTGTTTCACTATCACTACAAATTCCCCGCACTCCAAAACGCGATTCTAATAAATATTATAATTTCTGCATTAGATTACCGATTCCTGTTTGTAATGTTGTTGATCAACAAAGCACTCTTCATTTTCATTTTACTGGCTTAAGAAAATTAAAAAAATTTAATGATTTTTAATGAAAAATTTCACCTGGTTGAACTGTAGTTAAAAATTTCGAATCTGATCGAATCGAGGAAGGAAAGTAAACAAAGAAGGTGAGAAGAGGAAACAAATTAGTCTTGGGAATAAAAAGTCTAGAAACTTTTACTATTTAACTGGAAAGTGCGATCCGAAGATATGAGACCATTTATAAAAAGAAAACGAATTCTTCCCGGAAAAGTTTTCCAACACATCTTTTCTAGAAAATTATTTTGCAGAAAAAATTCTTATCTATTTAGTTTTTTGATTTATTTAAATAAATTAGTTTCATAATGAGAAGTTAATAATTGAAGTTTTTCATTTTCGAACGAAAAATTCTTGAGATTCAAAAAATCAAAAACATTTATCGTACTAAAATGATTCAATGGGACTTGAAACTTTTTTTGTTCCTACTTTTCAAAGCTATCACGATCAGGTATGAATGCGAATAAGAAATGCGCCAGGGGCGGATTTACGTTCACTTTCAAATTCCTTTTATGACCAAATCGAATTTTCGATGATTCAGGAAACGGAAAATCAGATTTTTTATTTAATTACGAAAACGATAATTAAAACAAAAACAGGATGGCCGTTTTTATACGAGAAAAAAAATTTCTGGTCATGTCCTGGTGTTTTTTAGATTTGCATAAATTTTTCAGGGTCATTGAAATTACAAAATTTAAACTCTTAAAGCTGAAAATTTCTTCTTTTGAAGTAATTAAAACTGAACTGCAAGTTAAAGCACTCTAAGTGCAACTCTTTTTCATTTTAAAGTTTTGAAATTGAAGCTTAAACAATTTGTAATTCAGAAATTTTGTATTCAAAAGCTCAGTAATTTACACGTATAAAATGGAAGCTTTCAACATTTTTTAACTGACAATTGTAAATTGAATAATTTTAAATTGAATGCCATTAATCTGGAAAATTTAAAATTTTTTAATTTTATAAATTGAACAGTTGAAAGATTTCTGGTTGAAAAATATAAATTGAAGTTTTTTTTTAAACTGAACATTTTTTAAATTAGAAGTTAAATTAATTTAAATTTATGTCGTTTCAAATTAATAATTGTTCAGTTGTTATTTAAGCACACAAATTCAACATTTTCACTCACAAATTAATTTTGTTTAAATGCAACAATTAAAATTGTAACGTACAATGTTTTAATTTATCACTCTGAAATTTTAATGATTCAAGGATTTCTATTTGAAAAATTCAGTTTGAAAATGTTCAGTTCATTCATAAGTATTAAAAAAGAACTTCAATGTTTCTTTAAACTCTTATTCTCTAGTCCATAAATTTCAAAATTCCTATTTATTTATCGCAGACTTCACAGTCTTTTCCCTCTTTTCCAATTTTTCTCGTTTTTCCACTTAAATGTGAACTGAATTAACAGAACCCAATAAGAAAATCCAATTATTTTTCTTTGAAAGTTTATTCTTTTTAGTTGAAAGGTCTACTATTATATTTTTGGTTGAAAATTTTAATATTTGGTTGCAAATTCAATCATTTTGTTTAAAAATCAACAATTTTGTTAAAGTCATCCTTTTTGGTTGAAGAATAAATTGTTTTGTTAGAAATTCATCTTTTTGGGTTCGAAATTTAACTATATTGGTGGAAAATCAACAATTTGGTTGAAAATTAACTTTTTTGTTGAAAATTCAACTGTTTTGTAGAAGATTCGTCTTTTTGGCTTGAAAATTCAACAATTTGGTCGACATTTTTTTTTCTTGACTGAAAAATCTTTCTTGGTTAAAAATTCAACTCTTTTGTTGAAAATGCGACTGTTTTGGTAGCACATTCAAATATTTGGTTGAAAATTATCTTTTTTGTTGGAAATTCATATTTTCTGGTTGAAAACTCAACCCTTATGTTGAAAATTCGTCTTTTTGGTTTGAAAATTCATGTCTTTGGTAGAAGTTTCACCTTTTTCGCTTAAAAATTCAACTACTTGGTTGAAAATTAAACTATTTTGTTATGTTAAAAATTGTAATGTTAAAAATTCGTTTTTTTTTTGGGTTGAAGATTTAACTCTTTGGTCGAAAATTCGCTTTTTTTTGGTTGAAAATTCGCTTTTTTTTTACTGAAAATTATTTTTATTAACTTAAAATTTAATTACTCTATTTTTGGTTGAAAATTGATCTTATTTAGTTGAAAATTGAACTATTTGGTTAAAAATTCAAGTATTTTGTTAAAAATTTATTCTTTTGGTTTAAGATTCATCTTTTTGGTTAATAATTTAAAGATTTTGTAGAAAATTCGTCTTTTTGGCTTGAAGATTTAACAATTTGGTTGAAATTTTTTTTCTCTCTTGACTAACAAATCTTTTTTGGGTGAAAATTCAACTATTAAATTTGTCGTCGAGAATTCACCTTGTCTGGTTGAGAATTTAACTACTTGGTTGAGTGTTAAACTACTTTGTTAAACATTCATAAAATGATCTATTCCCCTATTTTCGTAAAAAATCTCCTTATTTTCCCCCGTTTTTACAGTTGAAAGAATGTTTTCTTTGGATTCTTCTTGCTTCAGACTTTCGAATTGAATCAGTTCAATTTTTGACCCTAAAAATCTGTAAATTGTTTCATTTCCAAAATATTCACAATCGTCTTGTAAAATCAATTATTGTTTAATTTTGTATGCCACGTATAACTACAGTTCAATTTTAAAAATCATTAATTGATTTACATTTGCAGTTGATTATTAGCTTAAAACGTTATTCATCAAAAATCGTAAAATTCAAAAGCTTTTAATTTTTGATTGTTTAAGTCTTTAAAACTGTATTTTAAAACTCTTTAAACTGAAAATGTACACTCAAAAAAAGAAGGGCTAAAATGGAAAATTTTTAAAGTAAAAGATTTTAAAATTACATATTGTAAACTAAATGAATTCATAATTGGAAAAGTTAACAACTGAACTTGACATTTAAAAAAGTTGAAGTCGAACTTATTTTAAATTGCATTAGGCTTAGGAATTTTAGCAGCCACTCTGAAGAAATATCTCTAATAGGAATTCAATTTACATTTCAAATTATAACATTCAAATTTTAACAAAAATTGAAGACTACAAATCTAAAAGGAAGTGGTACACTCCGAAATAATTATTTTTTTTCGTTTTAATACAATATTTATAAATTAAATGTTTAAAAAATGTATTTTAAATGACATATGGACCTTCGACCTTCGTTTTTATTTTTCTTGGGTATTCAAGTGACTCTCACCTCAAGTGTCTCGGTAATTTTTGTCATAACTTTTGTTTGTAAAAGTCCATTCCTGAGTATGTGCATGACGTCATTCTGAGAAACATAAGGTGTGCATCATACGTCTTTTATACATATATCTATAGGCTTCGAGAGTAGAGATCAATGCCCACGGCCACTTCTCCCATCTTCCTGACATTTAGAATTGATAGTTTATACTTCACAAAACTACAATTATCACAAAATAATTTAAAATTTCCGAAATATCTCAATTTATCCCAACAGCCTAATTTACTTGAAAAAAGTGACCTATTTAAAGCAAAAAGTGACCAAAAGTGACTAATGTGCATTAATAAGGTGACTTAATGTTCTTTTGAAATCAAAAGATTTTCGAATAAATTTATAAGAGTTCCAAGTGAATTTTAACCAATTCAGGATAAATTCAAAAGGATTCGAATGAATTGAAAAAAATTACATTGATTTCAGTAAAATTGGAGTGAATTTAAAAGAATTTAAGAAACTTTTACGAAATTCATAAGAACTTGAGTGAAATGAACAAAATTTTAAACACTAAAAAATTTTTTTCACATATAAAAACAACCACACCAAAGTGAATTTCTAAAAAATTCAAATGAGTTTAAAAGAATTCAAAAATATTTAAAAACATGATTGAATTCATTAAATTTGGAGTAAATTTGCAAAAATTCAAGGGATATTAAAAGTACTTAAAAGAATTGAGGATAAATTAATAAGAATCCTGGCTGAATTTCAAATGAATTGAAAAAAATATATGCCATTGAGTTCAGTAAAATTAGATCGAATTTAAAAGAATTCGTGGGGATTCCAGAGAATTCGATGAAATTCATACGAATTCAAGATTAATTTCAAAGAATTCATTCATCAGAATGAGTTAAAAACAATGCAAGTTACATTCAAATCAATTTAAAAAATTAAAAAATTCCATTGATTTCAGTAAAATTGGAGTGAATTTCTTGGTTCGGAATTCACCTCATTAGGATAAAAATGCTACTATTTGGTTCAAAATTGAATTATTTTGTGGAAATTGCAACTATTTTGTTAAAAATTCGGTTAAAAATTCATTCTTCGTGGTTGGAAATCCAACTACCTGATTGAAAGTTGAACTACTCTGTTGAAGATTTTTTTTTAAAGATTCACCTCTTCGGTTGAAAATTAAACTATTCCATTTTTGGCTGAAATCCTTTATAAGTTGAAAATTCAATTGTTTGGTACAAAATTCATGTATTTTGTTAAAAATTCATCTTTTTGAGTAGAAAATTAATCTTGTTTGTTGTAAATTCATCTTTTTGGTTGAGGATTCAACTATATGGTTAAAAACTCATCTCTTTTGGTGGAATTCAACTATTTAGTTGAAAATTTATCTTATATGATTGAAAATTAATTTTCTTGTTGAAAATTTAAAATTGATCTTTTTCAGTTTAAAAATCAACTGTTTTCTGAAACACTTGACTTTTTAGCTTGAAAACTTAACTCGTATGTTGAAAATTCGTCTTTTTGGGTAGAAAATTAATCTTCTTTGTTTAAAAATCATCTAACTGGTCAAGGATTTTGATAAAAAATTAATCTTCCTGGTTAAAAATTCAGCTATTTGGTTCAAAATGCAAATATTTTGTTGAAAGTTCAACTTTTTGGTTGAAAATGCATCTTGTAGGTTGAAAATTCAACCATTTTGTTAAAGTTATCTTTTTTGGTCGGAAATTCAACTGTTTTGTTAAAAATTCGTGTTTTTGGATTAAAAATTCATCTTTCTTTGTTGAAAATTAATTTTTTCTTTTCGAAAATTCATTTTTTTTGGTTGAAAATTCATTTCTATTGGTATTTTGGACTGTGAAGTCTGATATTTTTATATTTTTAATGGTTGCCTATGAATACTTAAGATTTCTTTTAATTGAGGTGTTAATGGTTAACTCAATTTACTAAAAGATATCTATTTTACTTAAATATAGCTACCAAATTTGAGGAAAATAGCAATTATTTAGAAATGTGTTATTGGTTTGAAGTATTACCTTTTTCTCTTTTGAAAAATGGAATGATCTAAATAGATTGATTCTAAATCAACCCACAATATTCTTGATTCATTTTTGAAGGCATATTGGCAACTAAACTCACTAGAAATACGAAAGGACGTAGAATAAACAAAGGGAACGGGGGGGGGGGGCAGTCTAAAATTGGTAGAACAGTTTATGGACGGCCCCTTACCGACATCGGCAAACTCGGGAGGTTCTCTTCGACGCTAAATAGGTTCGTCTCCGTGCTACAAATTATCTGATTTGACTATCAACCAAGAGTCTTACCGACTGATGGTAACTTACCATCTGTCGGTAATATCGGTTAGAGCAATCTAGGCCTAAATTAAATAACCGAAATAAAAAAGGTACTAAAAAACACAAAAAATCTGAAAAATGAAGAATTGAACAAGAAAAAAAGGGGATAAAATAAAATTTATTTACCTGATTCCATTTTTGTTGAATTTAAGTGAATAAAAGGGAACTTTTCAGTCTTTACTTGCAATTTTCTTCTTTTTTGCGCATATACTGCGTCTCTACGTCGTTGCTATCGATCCGGCGAGTCGCGCGTGCTCGAAAAGACACCCCCGTGCTTCCCGGAGTTTCACTACGCCCACTATCCATTCCACCCTAAGGGGTTCGAGACTTATTCAAAAGATCGATTTTGGCCTTTTCTACCTTGCGGATCGAAAGAGTTTCATGCAGGTTTGGTTCTCCATTTCAAAAAAGGGAAAGAAACCACAAAATTGATTAAATAAATAACGATAGAAATAAAAAATATAAACAATTATTATCGAGGTGACCCACATTCGGGAAAAGAGGGTTGGAAAATCGATCAACTGCAACCCTCGTGTTGATTTTAATTAATAGATAAGATTTCAGAGAAATATTAACATTGTTTAATTTCAGATACAAAATTAATATTTTCATTGAATTTGAATATGAAAGTATTGTTTGTTTTCTTTTCTAGGGTGTGTTAATTGTCTTTCTTGAAACTGGAGAGGGATCGGAAGTGAGAAATGAAGGGAGGTTCTTTTCCCTTGAAAGTGGATATCCCTTCGTAGCAAACTTGTGTAACGAAACGATTAAATTCGGAAGCCGGGTATCTCGTTCCATTGATCCAAGCTAAGTCTGCACGCTATCCCATAATAGGGAAACCAAAAAACCTCTTGACTAAGGAGTCAATTTGTAATGTAATAATCAGGGTGTTTACCCGACGGATGACTTTAAATTCCCGGTCATTTCCCGATTTTCTTCCGGCAAATTGTAAATTTTTCCTAGTCAATTTCAAAGAGATCAAAAGATTTGAGCGATTTCAAACGATTTTTAAAGCTTTCAAGAGATTTCTAAACATTTTAAAAGATTTATGACTTGGAACAGGGAATTTTGGAAAAGAATTATAATTCTGAATTAGAACATCAGATAATTTTTGGTCATAAGAATTACAATTCTGATTTGGAACAGAGAATTTCGCAAAAGAATTATAATTCTGAATTTGAAAAGGGATTTTTTAATTCCCTTCTTCTAAATCATTATAAAAATTATTTTTCAAAATTCCCGTTCTTTGTCAAAAATTCTCTGTTCCAGGGTAAATAATAATTCTTTATGAAAATTCTGTTCGAAAGTGAAAATTAAAATTAAAAAATTACCCGTTTCAAGACAGCGTTATAATGTATTTCCAAAATTCCCGGTTTCAAGTTAGAATTATATTTATTCACAAAATTTTATATTATAATCGAGAAATATAGTAACTCCCTTTTTCCAAAATTTGGAAGAAGGAAGTTTTAAATTAAGACGAATTCTGAATTGGAACAGGGATTGTTTAAAAATTCCCTTCTTCTAAATCAGAATTAAATTTTATTCCAAACTTCCCGTTCCATGTAAAAAATTCCTTGTTCCAGGTCAAATTATAATTCTTTATCGAAACTCCTTGTCTTAAAGTAAAAATTCTAATTTTTTACGTAAATTACCAATCTTATTTTAGAATTATAATTCTACATATTAGAAAATTTCCCGTCCCGAAGTAAAAATTATAATACTTCATTCAAATTCCCTGTCCCAAACTCAAAATTATTATTCTTTACAAAAATTCCCTGTCCCAAAGTAAAAATTATAATTCTTTACGTTGATAAATATTCAAATTGAAAGAAAACAGATTTGTGTGGAATAAAAATTAAAATGTGTGAGTAAATCTTGCAATTGAACTTTATACCTAGAAAATGAAAGTTTAGACAAAACTTCGAATTCATGAAACGGTAGAAATTTTGGCAAAATACAGATTCACAAAGACAATGTTAAAAAATGGAAGACTACAATTTAATACAAAAATACAAATTCAGAAGAAATTTGTAAAATACAGGTTAGGAGAAAATAGAAAATCAGAACAAAGTGCAAATTTAATGTCGTTTTTTTTTCAATTGAATGGAGGCAAATAAAAAAAATAAATAAATAAATTTTTATTGAAAAGT
>JAUMHM010000002.1:67186-78837 GCA_032362435.1 Melikaiella ostensackeni | reverse complement strand
TATATAATTTTTTATTGAAAAGTGAAAATCTGAAGTTTGATAGCTTTGAAGCAGGAAATTTAAAAATCTCAATTTTTGGATTCATAATAGGAAATTTGAAAATTATTTGTAGTTTTTCTTTTTGCTGTCTTGGAAGAAAGGATTTAAAAAATCTATTTTTTTTTTAATAAGGAAACTTTAAAACTTACGTTGGGGGGGGAGGGGGTGGAAGCAAGAAACATAAAAATTTGTAGTTTTTAATAGCTTGGAAAGGGGAGATTAGAAAAATAGTTTCTTTTTGAGGGGTTGGAAGAATATTAAAAAAAGTTTTTGCTAGTTTGAAAGGAAGAAATTAATCAAATATTTCTTTGAGTTGGAATGACGCAATTTAAAATTTGTTTAGTATTTCTTATGAAACTGTATTTTGCTTCCACATTTTTTTTGGTTTTGTCTTTGTAAACCTGTTCTTTTTTTTAATCCTATATTTCTTTCCCATTTTATTTCAAAAATTAATTTTTGTTTGTAAGTTTGATTGAATCAACTTAAATGTGTTAAAATAATCAAGGATTAAAAGATATTTAAAATCAGAACTTGAATTAAGTAGTTGATTAACGCAAACAAAATAAATAGTTTAAAAATTGAAACAAAAGATTTCCCGATTTTAATTTTCCGCCGTGCGTGCGTTTTTACAAATTATCCGTTTAAGGCTGCGCAGTAGATCTATATGGCATTTATGGCTGCGCTGTAAATCTGTATGGCATTTTTGACTACGCAGTCGATTTCTATCGTACTCACAACTCATAAATTCCTTTTTCACCCAATATTAATCTCAAAAATTGAATATATACTGAAAATGAAAATTAGACTCACAACTCCTCCCTCTGACGTTGAGACAACACCATTTTCATGATCCTCGAGTGTAACTCGGCAGATTCCTTGATGATGATACAAATCAGTAGAGACTTGAGTCCTCCCTCGAGCCTTGAATTTTAGTGCATTGCCATAGACATCCTCTAAAACAGTAATTAAAAAAAAGAGCATCGATTATTAATAATTAGCAAATTAAAATCAGACTTGATATTAATAAAACATTTGCAGAATTCGTAATAAGAAAAATTAACTTGTTTCAATTAATCGCTAATTCGATTGTTTGGCTCCAAGGGGAAAAAACTTTCGAAGCTAATCGTAAATTTTGATAACCTTTGTGTTTTTTTATAATTTTCGTGAATACTCTGAAGTATCGAGACAGATAATTTATCAATGGATTCTGCGTCTTTGAAATTGTTTCTACCAAGTACTATATATTAATCTAAGCTTTGTAAATATATTTTTTTAAATTTAAATAGAAGAAAATAGATTCGATTGAGACATCTTCAAATAATGATGATTTTTAACAGAAAATATTTTTTTCAGTATTTTAATGTGATATTCTCTTTAGGTAAAAAAATCCCAGGATAAGAAATATCAATCCTAATGGGAAACAGAATATATATACACACCAATTTTTAAATATTTTAAGTTGTTTCCATCTTGTCCAAGAGAACATTTACACACTATTAGAATTTTGTAGCACAAAATTCGCTATTTTTCACTTCACGCCCATTTTCATGAAAAAAAAAGTTTGGTTGTTAGTCCAATATATAGAGATATACATACTTCAATAAAGAAAACATTTTTTCTTAATGGTTATCATGACATATAATGTAGTACAAATACCATTAAAATATTTCATAAAGTAGCCTACAGTAACGTAAGTTACTTTACATTACTAATACCAAAAATTGTAACGCGTTAACGTTACTATTAAAAATAAGTAACGCGTTACTATAAAACACTGGTTTTTATTCATAATAATTCTATAACATATACTATATATAAAATAAAATAGATATGTATTTAAAAAATTGAATTTAGGGCTGGAAGTTTGATTTAGTGAAAATTTGGAACAAAGAAGAGTTTTCCGGAAGTTCGCAAGAAGAGACCTTGACAGTCAGCTTAATCTACGAGGGTTGGGGAAGCGTCGCGACGCTTTTGAGACTATGCGTGCACGATATTATTGCAATCAATAGTCGCGCCGCCGGCCGGCCCCTTGGATTCCTTTTATTTAAATATTAATGCATCGCCCTTATTTCCGAACAATAATAATAATAATAATAATAATAATAATAATGAAACCTTCGTTACCTCTTGATTTACAATTTCGTTAATTAGAGATTACATTCTAAAAACGGGCCATTAAATTTGCTTTTGTATCCGTTTTAGACATTAATTTTTATGAGAGGGCAACTGTGTTCAATTTCAATATAATGGTTAAAATTTTCAGAAAAATATACAATGAATAATGATAATAAAAAATAATAATTCATCAGTTTTCTAAAGATATATCTATTTAAACATTTTTATTTTTAAACTTTGCTAAATATGAATTTCTCAATATATAAAACTTTTTTTCCAAGAACAATTATTTTTAAAAATTACGAAAATTGTCAATAAAGAATTTCCAATGCCAAAAAGATACGAGAAAACTCGTGCAAAAAAATAAGGCAGGAAAATAACAATTTAAAGAGAAATAATAATCTGCAAGGAAATACCAGTTTGTAACAAAAAAAGAAGAATGTAAATTGACAAACCATATAAATTTAGAATTTCCAATCAAATACAAAAAAAAATTACAAGAAAAAACAAATTTTTAAGCGGTTTAGACTTCTGATACCAATTTACAAATAAAATATACATCACAAAAAATCTGCACCGTAGAAAAAAACATTTTTCAAAACTTGTCTACCTTTGTTAAAGAAATTATTATTGAAAAAATTATTATTTTAACCAATAAAATACTATGTAGGTATATTAAATTTCTTGCTTAGAAAAAACCATAAATTTTACAGCAAAACTGTCACGAGATAGTACCAATTTAAAAAAAACTGGAAACCTAAAAGTCCAAAACAAAAATTTCAATTTCAATAGGATGACAATAAAAATACAAATTGAGACCGAATAGGAATTCCCAAAAGAAAGTACAATATAAATTCAAAAAGCAAGTATGAGATAAAAAGATGAAAATTCATAACAAAATAATTAATAAAACTACAATTGGAAAAAATTTCATTGAGCTTCTCTAATTTTCATTCAACTGCAAAATTCTGCCCAAAACAAAAAAAATTAATTTGTAATCATACAAAAATTACGTTTTTTTTTTTGTAAATTAATATTTTCATCGAAATCTGTTTTTTTTTACAGATCAGTACTACTTATAACATTGTAATTTTTGTTGAAAATTTGGGCCCAATAGCCATTAAATAAACTTGTCAGTAATATAAAAATGATTAATTTAATATTATATGATTTAGGGTTATAAGTTCGCAATTGTTATAGCGTTGTATTATTCTATTCCAATACGATGTAAATATGTAAAAACCTACGAAGGTGTACATGGGGAAATAAGCTTACTTACTATAAAAATTAGTACTTTTTTTTGGAATCGGTATTTCTTCTAAAATTGTGAACTATTGCAAACTTGTATTCTTTCTATGAAACTCCAAATCAATATAAAAATGGATCAATATTCCAAAAAGAACGAATTAAAGAAACGTATTTAGAAAAAAACAACAAAAAGTCTTCGACCCAGTCTAATTTTCATTCAAGGGTAAATTTTCCCTCAAAACCAGAAAAAAAAGAAATCCTTCTCTCTCCGTTCTGAAATCACTGGCGGTAATTAACGAGCCTACCTCAAAAAATAAAATAAAAACCCCACAAGCGGAGAAATCGAGAATCACAACTGGCATTTACTCAGAAAAACGACCTGTTTCTCCCCTCAAAGCAACAATAAAATTCTCCCCGAATAATAACATCTAAATGATTAAAAAACGCTTATTATAAATTCTAATTCCCAATTAGTAATTATCAATCCGATGACAGTCTCAACAGCTGATCAAATCCCTCACCTGTCAAAACTTGAATCAGGGCCGATCTGAAAAATCAGCCCAGAAAAAAAGATCCAAAAGACTAAAACCACCAGAGAAGAGGTTAGAAACTCCCTAAAACAAAAGTCCTCTTTTTTCACCCTTGGGAGCTTCTCTGCGAATCGAGAACGGCCCCTTGCGAAAAAATCGATTCGGAACGGCGACACAAGGCAAGAAAAGCATTTTGCATTTTCCGGCTTTGACTTCCGGGAAAAATTGTTGACAAGATAAAAGAATTGGGAACAATCTCAAGGGCAATTTTTGATTGATTTTTTGTGGGGTTATTTTTTCGGGATTTGTGTTTGAATTGAAGCCGAGGCCCTTTGGTTTGTTGTAAATCAGGTACGGCCATTTTGCTCGGATCCGTGCCGTCTGTCGAGTGCAAAACGCGTCGAGGAAGTAACAATTTGTCAGGACAGTCATCACGATGAAAATGAGGTTGGAAAAGGAAAATCGATACTCACGTTTCTTGTCACAGAGCTGAAAACACGAGATCCCCTACGAGTCGGGAAATTCACGGGAAAACCGGGGAAACAGTACCGCGAATGCTACTTCTCGAGATCACGACTGCGACCAAACTGCGGAATTGCTCGCGAGGTGGCGTTGAAGGTCGCGCATGCGCGATTATTTTAGGTTCTCGCGCAAGCGCGCCAGATACGAATGTAGGCAAATGAAGTGGATGAAGTGAAGAAAGGTCGCAAAAAGAACCATCGCTCGCTCGATGGAATTTAGAATCATTCTCTTCTCGTGAAGAAAATATGGCTTTTAGAATAGAAATAGTTGTAGATGGATAATTATGGAATTTGCAATGTGTGAGAATTTGAAAATAAAGGTCTTTCTTAATTTATAAGAGAACTTTTGAAAAATATTTTTTTTTACCTTAAAAAGAAGGAAGTTTGAAAACTAAGTTTTTTTTAAATAAAAGAAGGTAATCCGAGTGAAAAAAAATTATATTACTATTTTATCTTCTTAATTGAAGAAAAATACAAAGTTTCTTCAAATTTGCCACTTCTCTAGCAAGTCTACAGTTTTGAAAATAAATTCCTCCTTTCAACTCCCAAAAAAATTTACTTTTTCAATTTCCCCTTCTTCGGTACAAAAAGTTTAAATTTTTCAAAATTTTCTGCTCCACGTTCGAAAAGAACATTAATTTCACAATTTTGAACTTGCAACATATTTTTTATTCTCGTCTTTAATCGAATTCGTCTCTACTCAAATTCGAATTCAAGATACTTTCCCACGCTTTTTTCAAGTTGTGACGTCAGCTGGCATTCAATTTAATAATGAAATTGTCGAAATAAAAAAATTATCAACTTTATTATTTATTCAAATTGCTTATAAAAAATAAAATATTTTTTCGAAACACGCTTATAGTTTAAAATCATTTTTTCCAAGTTATTAAAAAAATTAATTTTCGTCTCATGCAATTGATTGTCATTGCTTGTCCCTCAGCGTTCAGACGTCTTGGATTTCGCCCTCCCGCCAATCTGTTGACTCGCTGAATAGAAACAAAAATCGTCTGCTATTCTATGTTTATTTTCCTTTTCCAACGATTCGTTTACGATTTCCAAGATTTAAAGTAAATAATAAAATAGAACAAAATCGTTCAACTAGAAATTTTCGAATTAGGATTATAGATTCCTTGTGTGAAATTTGAATAGTAAAAATTAAATAAGGAGAATTTCTAAAATGGCAAGAAGACCTTATTATTTGGCGAGTGGATTCAAAGAAGACTGTGTTAAATTACTGAATTTATTCGATCAAACAAATAGTATCAGATTCGAATCTTTTTGCAACATCTGGAAAGAAATGCAGTTTTCTCTTATTTTTGCGTAAGTATTTTAAACATTTATTTTCACTACAAAGATGATAAAATTCCACAAATAGGAAACATAACCCCAAAGCAGTAAATCACAATTTTGAAGTTTTTCAAGATTTAAAAACCAATTTGTTAAAGTCTTCTGCACGTTTACTTATTAAATCATATTAACTATATTAAAATTATTCTTAACTGCTTTTAATTTCGATTATTTTCTATTTATCAAAAAATAACCTCAAAAATCGAAAGTTTTACAAACATTTTGGTGCTATACCTATACGCTAACGTGAACTGATCTCCCAAAAGTAAACCTACCCGAAGTAAAATTAATATTTAAATTGTCAAAATTGTATGCATGGTGACTAAAAATAATATTCATTGAAAAAAAATGGATTTATAATTTAATCGTTCAACATTTTGTCGTTTCAAATTTAAATTGTTCAAAATTGTACAACTTTCAATTAAAATCAATTATAGCTGAATAATTGTAAAATGGAAAAGTTTAAAATTGGAATTATGTCGTTTTAACAAAATTCAAAATTATTTAGTTTTAATGTAAATAATTCAAAATTGTATAATTTAAGAAAGAAAGGCTTTTGATACTTGATTGACTATAAATTCAGGACACTTAAAATCGCATGATCACAAGAGACGCTCTCTTCTTTACAATTTACATAAACTGTTTAGAATTAAACAATTGCCTTTTCAAAGTCTTAATAAATAAACACAATTTCAAATTGAAAACGCGTAAAGAATTTTAGTCACTGAAACTCTAAATTAGAGAATTTTAAATTAACGCAGTGTTTGAAATTCAGGAATTAGTCATTATTTTAAACTATTACTGTCATACGCGCGCTATAGCGCGCGAGTCACATTGCATTGCCAATTAATGATATTAAAAAAAGATTTTTTTTCAAACGAGTTTGATTTGAAAATTTTCAAGATTGATATAGTTCAAATATATAATTGTAGAATTTCAAAAATGTGTGTAAAATGCTCGACTTAAAACATAGAAAAAAGTTAACAGCAATAATTTATTTTTGAGAGGTGCCTGGTTTTATGATCATTTAATTTCTATGCTAGATTATTTCAAGTTTTAATTTAAAAAAGAAAAACATGAAATTTTTAATATTTAAGTATTAAATTATTAATGTTAAGGTTATATTTCAACATTTCATAATTCTAAGCCTTTCGTGTTGATATTTTTGATTTTCATGTTTCAATAGTTTTGATTTTTAAATTCTATAATTCCGATCACTTCAAATTGAAAATGAATCAATTTTTGACACTTTAATTTTGAACTTGGTCAGTTTTGGTACCAGTTAAGTCTTCTAATTTTCAGTTGTGAGTGCTTAGTGCTGAGATTATTATTTAAGCTTTCAGGTCTAAAAGTAATAATTGTTCTGTTTCTGATGCTTTCACTTTGTATCTTAATCCTTTCTCATTTTTACAGTGTCTAATTTCGAAGGCTCCTAATTTGAATGTATATTGAAATTTCAAGGCGTTTAATTCAAAATTTTTTCATTAAAAACTCTTTCCGTTTAAAACGCTTTAAACGGGAAATTACACAAATATTGACTTTCGAAAAAAATTAATTATTTAGGCTTTTAGTTCGAAATATTGAAAGCCTGCAATATTGTACTAATATAAATTTAAAACTATAAAATTTTTTAACCTAAGTTTTTTTACCTGAGCATTGGTTATAATTATTTTTTGAACTATGAAATATATTCATTTTCAAATAATACAATTTTCAAAGATTTACAGATTGAACTAAACCATTTTCAATGTTTCAATATAAAATTATTTAATTTTAAATACCTTCAATTCAAGGTTGTTTAATTTTAAACTAAAAGCTAAGCAGCAAGTAAGGCTTTCAATTTTCAAATTTACAGTCTTGAAAGATATAAAAGGGGAAAAGTCATAAAATTTTTATAATATTTGAAATTATTCTGACATTATTCAATTTCTATTCAAGATGTTATAATTAATTTTCCATCATTTGCTCTAATTTTTATAATAACAAATATTAAAAATTTTTAGTGGCAAAAAAAGGATTTCACACTGTCGACAATTCTTTAGCATCTAACAAATTATTCCACTTCTATTGTTTTTAAATTAAAAATGCTTCAGTCTTGAAGCTTTTAATTCTAAATTATTGGATCTTTTAAGTCATTCAAATCTCAAATCACAGAATTTATAATGTTTAATTTTCAAATGTTTTCAAATCCTTTTTCAATTATTAATTTCGAAAGCTTTGGATTTAAACTTATTTGCTGCTATTCTGTAAATACCTTCAAAATATTTAAAATTCATTCAAAATATTTTGAAATATTTGAAATTCCTAGAGTTCTTTTAAACAACTCTGATATCCATAGAAATTTTTTTAATACATAATTTGAAATCCCTTAAAAATTCTTTAAACTATTTAATATTCATTGAAATCTTTTGAAATGTCTAGAATTCTTTGATTAGTTAATTCTTCAAAATAAAGTGTTCATTTTGGGTGGCTTCTACTTTGTAGTTGCATAATTTTGAATGTTTTTCATTTGGAAATTTAGACGCTTTAAGTTGTAAAAGAATTTCTCACGGAAATGTTTAGTTGTATTTTGCTAAAAATGTCAAGTTTTTGGAACAACTATATTCAAACACCTTAAAATTTGAAACCATTAGAGGTAACTATTAAAAATTTTTGGAAACCCTTAGCTTAAAGTTTGGAAGTGTTGAAATTTGAAGTCTTTTCAAAGCTATAAGCTTGAAATTATTAAGCCGATAAGTTATAAATCTTAAATTGAAAAAAAACTTTACTACGTTTCAAATTTTCTGAATCATCACGATTGCACATCGTAAATTTTTCCACTTCGCGTAGGTATAGTTTTATCAAGCCGCTTCACGTTAGCGTAGACTTAACCATTCCGAACTTTTTTTTAAAAAAGGAAAATCTGTTCTTCATCTTTCTCATTTTTTTTTTCTGAAGCGGGAGGCAAACTTACTCAGAATTGCACGAATTTTGCGAGGAAGTATTGCACATCGGGAAACAATTCATCTTCCCTCCCTACACTTTCAAAGAACGAATTGGCGGTCTTTATCTTTTGTACGGCCTCTACTATAAAATGCCAATTAAAGGAACTGTAAAAATTAGGCTCACACAAGAGCAATGGATACATCTCATGGAATTGCATGAGGAATTAAAGGAAGGCGAACACCTCGACGCAAGTTTTATTCTCTGTACTTTAATCCACGACGAGGCTTTCGTTAATACCATTTTCGACAATGAGGTACTGCAATTTAAAATATGTAAGACAAGAAAAAAAAATGAGCAAGAGTAAAATTAAATAGAAATTTCTCTGAGAAAAGGAGCGCCTTTCAACTACAGTGGGATTTGAGTCCAAGACTATTCGTTTACCGGCCGACTGCTTTACTGCTCCAGAGCAGTCCGGAAAACAAAAGGTCCTGGACTCGAATCCCAGCGGACTTGAAAGGCGTTCCTTTTTTTATAGCAAATTTTATTTAATGTCCTAATTAAGAATTTCCATCTTGGCTTAGTGAGGTAAAAATATTTCTAAGATTTTATTAGTCAATTCGGTTGGTACAATAGATTTCTGGTTTGCGGATGGTAAAACGGAAAATTCTGTTGGAACTAATTAGAATGACTAAAATGAGATTCTTAGATAAAAATTGTATAAGAGTACAATTTTCCTTAATCAATTTTATTTGCAGTGGGGTCTCGAGAAGTATTACAGACAGAAGCAACTTCCCTCGAATGCTTTTACAGTAATGCCATCCCTTTTAGAATTGGCACAAGAAGGTCATCCTTTGGCAGAAGTTAGCGACCTTGCAAAAAAGTACCGCCAAATGACATCCTCTGCATCTTCTGCATCCAGAGATTCAACACATGCCTTGAGTTTAAAGCTCTTTAACGAAAATTTCGTTCAGGAGATTTTAAATGATGTGCGGAGACTGGAGAATAATAAAAGCGCTCTGCTCTCGGGCCAGTCAAACGAGGGCGAAGGCTCAAGCTCTGATGGGAGAAGAGGAACTTCAGGGTATGATTTATGAATTCTTTTAAAATATTTCATAACTTTTCTTTTAATTTCACCCTTTTCCGAGAGGTTAATCAATATCAATTTTTATATAGACGTGAATGCAAGAATTCAAAGAATTTAGAAGAGTACAAAGAATTTAGGAGAGTTCAAGTGAATCCAAAAGAATCCAAAAAATTAACTAAAATGCTTTTGAATTTAGTAGTAGGTACTTATCAAAAGTCATAATGGGACAATTTCACCGAAAGGCTTCTTCCATACATTTTGTGCGGGGTCTTTTAAAAGAATTTTTTTTTAATTCAACAGAATTTTAAAAGAATTCAGTAGAATTGAAATAAATTTCGAAGGATTCAAGTGGATTCAGAAGAATCCTTGAAATTCCAAAAACTTCAATGAATCAGAAGAATTCATTCGAAAACATTTTAAATAATCCAAAGAACTGACAGAAATTCTATTGAATTCAATAGAATTGAAATTAATTCAGATGAATTCGCATAACTTAAATAAGAATTCAAAAGAATTTCAAAAATTCAAGAGAATTCAAAAAAATTCAAATGTATTCAGTAGAATTGAAATTAACTCAGAAGAGTTCAAAGTAATGTAAAAGACTTCAAGGTAATTCAGAAAAATTCAAGTTAAGCAGAAGAATTAAAGTAAATTCCAAAATTGAAATTGAATTTAATTCAAAAATATTTCAGATATTTCTGTGAATTCGCAGAAATTCAAAACAGTTTTGAAAAAATCACTTTAGTTCAAAAGAATTCGATAGAATTTAAACTAATTCAGAAGAATTTAAATGAACAAAAAATATGTCATTAAATTCAGTACACGGAGAAAAGAAAACAGTCAGGCGCACTGTGAGTCACAGTCGCGGCGACTGTGAGAAGAAAAAATAATTTTTTCACAGTGATCTCTTCTGTTTTCACATGAGCCACAACTGTGATTCACAGTGCGCTGAACTGTGAATCACAGTCGGTTGTTGCACAGTGCTCGGAACTGTGAATTCACAGTTCTGAGGCACTTTTTTAAAGTTTGTGAAAAATAGAATATCATTTGGAAGGAATTTTCTGTTGCGACTTGGGTTTGATACTCTATTCTTTAATTTTGGATAAAAACATGTTAACGTGTGAAGATGTAAACACTCGAATTAATAGCTTTTATTACGGAAAAGATGAAACTCGTAATAAACCTCCACCAATAACAATGAGTCAAGTGACAGCAAAATATTTGAAAATGTCCGTTAGCGAATCTCTCTGTTTTTTGCGTAACATTGGTCTTTTGATTGGGGACTACATCCCGTCTGAAAATCTTCATTTGAAACTCTTTATTTTATTAAAGGGGATTTTAGATATTGTGAGTTCCAGAGTTGTTAGCTAGGAACGTTCCCATTATTTGCAGACTTGCATCACTGAGTATCTGACCCTTCTAAGAACGATATACCGATCCGCAAATTTGAAACCTAAACACCACCACTTAATTCATTATCCGCGAATTATGTGACTTATGGGCCCATTGTGAAACTTATCCACTTTGCGTTGCGAAAGCCAGAATGGGGACTTTAAAATCACTTCACATATTTCACTCAGCCGAGTCAATATATGCAAAACTTTGGCTATCAAATATCAGTTGCGTTTCTGCCACCGTTTATATCGTAGAGACGAATACAACATAAATGTGTACGAAAAGGAAACATCAGAGTTTTTGATTGCTTGTGATCTCCCAGAATTTTATTTGTACGAATCGTTATTACCTGTAAAAGCGACTGATACAATGTCTTTGATAGATAGTATAAAATTCAAGAGTCATATTATAGAAGAAAATGTTGTATTAATGCAGCCACATCAAGAA
>JAUMHM010000002.1:48788-65883 GCA_032362435.1 Melikaiella ostensackeni | reverse complement strand
TTTCAAAGCGTGCCTCAGAACTGTGAATTCACAGTGCCCGGTACTGTGATTACAGTTCCGAGCAATGTGAAAGAACCGACTGTGATTCACAGTTTAGCGCACTGTGATTCACAACTGTGGCTTATGTGAAAACAGGAGAAATCACTGTGAAAAAATTATTTTTTCTTCTGACAGTCGCCGCGACTGTGACACACAGTATGCCGGGCTGTTTTCTTTTCTCCGTGTAGAATTAAGCAAAATTCAAAAAATCAAAGAGAATTTTAAAAAATCAAGTGAATTCGCAAAAATTCAAAAGGATTTAAGTGATTTAAAAAAAGTGCGACGAATAAAAAAAAATCATTTGAATTGAGTAGAATTGAAGAAAAAAGAAAATTTATAACAATTGTAGAAAGCTTAAAAAAATTCTTCAAAAGAATTGAAAAAAATCAAAAGAGTTCAGTAGAATTTAAATTAATTCAGAAGAATTCAAGTGGAATTAAAAGACTCCTTGGAATTTAAAAAATTCAAGTGAAAAAAAAATGAATTCAGGAACGTTTAAAAGAATTCAGAGAATTTACATAAACTCAAGTGAAGTCAGTGTAATTGAAATTAACTCAGATGAATTGAAAATATTCCAGTGAATTCGCAAAAATTTGAAAGAATTTAAAGAAAATCAAGTAAATTCAAAAGGATTCAAGTACATTAAAACAAATTCAAAATAATCAAAAGAATCATCAAACATACAATTGACTTCAGTAGAATTTAAATCAATGTTTAAAAAATTTCGAAAGAGTTGATAAAAATTAAACTTTATTTGCTCAAATACAAAAAGAATTCCATTGAAGTCAAAAGAATTTATAGTATTAACAAAAATTCAATCGAATTAAAAGAAATGAAATTAATCCAAAAGAATTTGAAAAATGCAGTAATTGAATTCGAAAAAATTGTAAAGAATTTTAAACAATTCAAATGAATTTAAAAGGAAATTCAAAAGAATTCAAGTAGATTCAAATAAATTAAAAATAATCCAAAGAAATAACAAAAATACAGTTGACTTTAATAGAATTTGAATTTATTTTTTTTTTATTTGAAAGAGTTGATAAAAATTAAACTTTATTTGCTTAAATGCAAAAATAATTCCAGTGAAATCAAATGAATTTAAAGAGTTAACAAAACTTTAATCGAATTAGTAGAATTGGAATTAATCCAAACGAATTTAAAAAATGCAATAATTGATTCGAGAAAATTGAAAAGAATATTGAAGAATTTCAAAAAATTCAAGTAGATTTAAAAGGAAATTCAAAAGAATTCAATAGAATTGAATTTAATTCAGATGATTTTCAAAAAGTCAAAAGAATTTTAAAAAAATTTATTTAAGTGAATTCAAAGGGAAATTCAAAAGAATTCAGTATAATTGAAATTAACTCAGAAGAGTTCAAAGTAATGCAAAAGACTTCAAGGGAATTCAGAAAAATTCAAGTTAATCAGAAGAATTGAAGTAAATTTTAAAAAATGCCAAAGAACTGAAAGAATCAACAAAAATTCCATTGATTTCAGTAGAAGTGAAATTAAGTCAGAAGAATTAAAGAAATGCAAATGAATTCAAAAAGATCATAAGAATTCAAATAAATTAAAAATAATTCACAAAATTCACAAAAATTCAAAAGAATTCAAGTGCATTCAAAATACATTTTTTTTACATTTGCTAGAGGGAATTTTAAAAATTTAAATTTTTCTCTAATTGGAAATTCTGAAAATAATTGTTCCTTTTTGGATAGAAAGGAGGAAATAAAAACAAAAATAGTCCTTTCTGTAACGAAATAAGGAAATTTTAAAATATGTAATTTCTTCCAACTTTCAAAGATGTAAATTTCAATAATCTAAATTTTTCCGATTTAAAACAAGAAATATAAACAATAATTTCTTTTGCTTCAACGGAGTATATTGTCTGAAAAATTCTATTTTTTGCCAACTTGGATGAAGGGAATGGAAAAAACTACTTTTTCGACTGTATAGGAGAAATTTCAAAGACATTATTTTTCGACTTGAAATGAGAAAATTTGCAAAATAAAAATTACTTGCTAGCTTAGAAGTGAGAAAGCAAAAAATTACAGTGTTTTCTTGGATTTAATTTTTAAAAAATTACAAAATTCAAGTTTTCTGCTAACTTGGAACAGAAAAATTTGAAAAATCCATTTCAAATTCAAAAGATTCCAAAGAATAAACAATTTCATTCAGTCACTGACTTTTTGCTTTGTCAATTAAACATTTTAAATTAATTCCTTTCTAAATTCCTGAATTATTCAGAAGAAAGGAATACAACAAAGTTCGTCCAAGGATAGGCGACGGATTCGACATGGACACCTCCGACGAAGAAGAAGAAGTTTTCGAACCCCTTGAGAATTACGACCCCAATCTTGCCGCAACTTTCGATGACGAAGTGGAAGAAACTGAACCAAAAAGGCCAAAAATCGCCGAAGTTTTGCTCCCTTCAAGCACGAAAATCAAGGAAGACCTCTCTTCCGATCAAGAATAAAAAAAATCCTGTCCAGAATAAAGACGCACTTTTTCTATAAAGGTAAGGTTTATTTCCCTCCCTCACGGAAAACTCCTCAACAATTCAATTAAATTTCTAAACGTAAAAAAAGATCAGCAAGTCTACGACCTGCAAATGACTTAATTTTCTTCTTTTCTTTATTCCTTTCTCGCAAACGAAGTCATTTGCTTCCTTCCGTACACGAGCTTTTCTTTTCCTCCACGAGGGGCGCGGTGCGCTTTTTAATCAAGTAAACAATGATAATTTTCGTCCTTCAGATGCTCAGGTGAACTTTATAAGATTTCAAATTCTTCTGGCGAAGCTTCCGAATTCTAGTAAACCTTGAGCTGGTTGTTGTCGTCGAAACCGGCGCTGTGACCGGCGTTTCTGACGATGAAACTCGTGCCGTCGTAGTGCATTCGTCGCTCGCCGCGGCGCACAAACAAGTGCGAAGTTTGTCCGAGAGAGGCGGTGCAGTGCAGAAATGGGGTCGTGAGAGAAGCTGTTCCATTACTGGGCGATGTCCGCAGCTGATATTTGTTGCTATTTCTCGCGATTCTGTAAGCAATATTGTAAATATGACATGTTTATTTCAAGTTCGTGGTTTTTGTACTTTTGTGAATAAAAATCTTGGTGAGATTCCAGTAAGGAGATTTGAATTCACAGAAGGTGATAGAAATAGGAAATAAAATACCTGACGAGGCCGTCGGGAGTTTGTGAGACGCGGACGTTGTTGATGATCCAATTCTCGACACCCTCGTCGGTCAGCCAATACTGGGAGGCTGAAAGAGCAGCAGCTGCTTCTTGCATACACGCGGGTCCGTGCCGCGATTCCGAGTAGAAAACGCTCAGAGAAAAGTCCTGGAAGAAAGAGAGTTTTTAATGAAGGCGAGGGATTGACCATTTGACTTTTGAGTGTACACCAGATTTCAAATGATTTTAAGGGGTTTCAAAAGATTGCAACAGATTAAAAAAATTCCACAAGATTATTGGCCTTTGGCTGTGGGCTATGTAACTGTTATGCAACTTTTTTCACAAAAGCTACTTAATTGCAGGCCTCAGACTCACGACACTATTGACACTTTTTGACTTTTTTAATGGTGCAACTATTTTACTACTATTTTGAAAAAAATGACACTAATGCTATGTTCTCAAATTGCTCGCTAATGCAACTATTTTTTCGCTTTTCTTTTAAACTTATTTTCAAACTTCTTCGCTGCACGGCTAAAATAACATCCGCCATCTCAAAAATCGAATTTTCGAAAGATTTTAAGATTTTGAATATTGCAAAAGATTTCAAGGAATTTCAAAGTTTTTAAAAACATTTTTGAAGAAATTCAAAGAGATATTACAAATTTCAAGATAATTTAGGGGATTTTGAAGTATTTCAAGGGCTTTGTAGGAATTTACCAGACCTACGCGATTTTATAGGATCTGCAAAGACTCAAGATTAAACAAAATTCAGTGATGGATTACAAGAGATTTGAAAGATTTTAGGATATTTTGCAAGATTCCAAGAAATTTCAGGATTTCAACAATTTTAAGGGCTTTCAAAAGGGTATGAAAGGTGTTGAGGGATTTTAAAGATTTGATGGGACTTTAGGGAATGGCAAAGAATTTCTGGAGAACTTTAGAGAGTAAATGAAATGAAATGAAATTTTTAGGGATTTCAAGAGATTTTATGCGGTGTCAAAGGTTTTTAAAGATTTATACATTTTTAAATGACTTAAGATATTAAAGAGTTCAAGATGTTGTATGGGATTTCAAAAGTTTTGAGGCATTTTTACAATTTCAAAGGATTTTAAAGAATATATTGTATTTTACAAGATTCCAAGGAATTTAATGAGGTTTCAAAGAATTTCATATGATTATAAAAAATGTCAAGAGATTAAAAAATTTCTATGTGATTTCAAATGATTTCGTAAGATT
This sequence comes from Melikaiella ostensackeni, assembly GCA_032362435.1. Taxonomy (NCBI): domain Eukaryota; kingdom Metazoa; phylum Arthropoda; class Insecta; order Hymenoptera; family Cynipidae; genus Melikaiella; species Melikaiella ostensackeni. The sequence continues at coordinate 61,439 of JAUMHM010000002.1, read as the reverse complement.
TCAGAAGATTTTGAAGATCTCAAGGACTTTTATAATATTTGAGGTAGTCATAGGATTTGAAAAGAAACTAAAAGACTTCATAAGATTATAAAGAATTTCTATAGATTTCAAGAGATTTAAACAGAATTCGAGGCGTTTTAATACATAGATTTCAGTGGATCTCAACGGATTTCAAATATTTCAAGGAATTTCAAAAAATATCAAAGATCTCAAATTTACAGAATTTTATTAGATTTTTGTGATAACTAAAGATTTCCCAAGATTTGAGGGATTTTATGAATTTCAAGGGATTTCAAAATATTTTAAAGAGTTTAGGGTATTTAAAAAAAATTCCAAGGAATTTAACGACATTTAAATCTTTTTAAGGGTTTTCAAAAAAAAAATTTAGGATTTCAGAAAATTTCAAAATTTTTAAAAAGGTATTCAGGAAATCAATGATACTTAGAATATTTTAAGGGATTCCAAAAGATTTCTACAGAACTCTAGGGATTAAATGAAATGAAATGAAATTTCAAGGGACTTCTACAAGTATTTCCATGGAATTAATAGGTTTCAATGGAATTCACCATATTTAAAGGATTCATAGGACTTCACAAGAAATGTTAAGATTTCAAGGGATTTCTACGGATTTCAATTGATTTTGAAAATTTTAAGAGGTTTAAAAAGATTGACGAGTTTTCTAGGCATTTTTAAAGGATCTCAACAGATTTCAGGATTTCTAAAGGATTTCAACGGACTTCAAAGCTTTTAGGGTATTTTAAAAGATTTGAAAGGATTTCATGCGATTTTATGGGAGGTGTATATTTTATACCAGATTACAAAAATACTTAACCCCTCGGGGTAATATTTGAGAAATTGCATGTCACTATTTTCCTACTTAATAAAGTAAAAAATAGTCAAAAATTCAAATTTTGTTAAGTTATGGCTCCCGGAAATAGGTATAAACATTTAAAAAATTTTGACGACCTTTTTATTCTAAGCTCAGACGCAGAAATCAAACATTTTGACTGTTTTCGCAATATCTTTTTAATGATTTTAAAAAAGCACTTGATTTCGGAGTCATTGGAAGAAGAACTTTGTCATCTTTCATGACATTTCGACGAAAAAAATTTACTTTATATATAAAGTCGTTGCGTATTTTTTGAGCGGCTCCCTACCAGATTTTAAGAGTGATCAACCACTCGATTTTAAATTTTAAAAAATGTGGGAAAATAATTAAAATTTAAAATAGAATTGAATAGAATTTTGTCGATTTATGATTACAATGATATGGAGATTTTGTGTAAAGGAGGATTTTGGAATTATACAAGATTTTTCCTAGGTTGGGAGGAAATTTTACAAATCATAGTTTTTTTTAAAAATTGAAATGAGATATTTTGAAAATGGTAGTTTTTGGCTAACTGGAAAGGAGAAAATTTGAAAAATGAGGCTTTTTGAGGATTAAACGAAGGCAGTTTTTTAAAACTGACGTTTCTTGTGAATTTGAAAGAGGAAAATTATTATTGAAGTAACTTGTTTTAGGTTGAAAATGGGAAATTTAAAAAATCTAAATATTTTATTGACGAGTATTTTAGGGATGGAAGAATTAAGGAAATATGAAAAATTAAAGTTTCTTGTTAAGCTTGGAAGAGGGAAAATTCGAAAATTTTTAATTTTTTTGTGGGGAAAAAGAAAAATAATATGAAACATCCAAGCTTTTTTCTAAGTTTGGAAGAGAGAACATTTGAAAAATCTACATTTTTTGGATTGAAAAGAGGAATTTAGAAAAATAGCTTTTTTGATTGGAAAAGGGGAAATTTGATCAATCTAAATATTTTGGATCAAAAAGGTTGTTTTTAATATATCTGTTTTATAATTCGAAGAACATTTAACAAATCATTTTCTTTGGGCTGAATGTGGGATTTAAAAAAATGGTTTTTTGAGACTTGGAAGACGAAAATTTGAAAAATCTTTTTTTATTTAATTTGCAATTTAAAACATAATGGCGTTTTCGGGTTGAAAAAAGGAAAATTTATTGAAAATTAAAAGCAACAATTTTTTGTATTGAAAGAGTAATATCAGGATTCCAAGTTTAACACTTTTTTACTTTTTTGATATTTTTTTTAGGTGAGGATCCTTTTTTGCTACTTTTTTCAATAAAGTGATATACAAAAATTGATCCAACTAACAAATTTCAGTCTTTTAAAAATAAAAAATGAAATGAAATTGTTCTTCTTTCTTGTCTGGAAAATCTTGCTTGGTTGAAAATTCAAGGATTTTATTGAAAATTCGTCTTTTTTTGTTGAATTCAACCATTTTTGATTTCAAATTAACATTTTTTTGGTCGAAAATTCAACTGTTTGGTTGAAAGATTAACTACTTTGTTTAAAAAAAATTTATTTTGAAAATTAATCTTTTTTAGTTTAAAATTGAACTATCTGGTTTGAAAATTATTTCTTATCGTTAAGAATCTTATTTTTCCGGTTGAATATTTAATTATCTTTTGAACATTTGACAATTTTGCTAAAAATTCATCATATTTGGTTGAAAATTCGTCTTTTTGGTTGCAAATTCAACTGAATCCGTATTTTTGGATGGAAAATTCAACTATTTTGGTAGAAATTTCTTCTAATCATCTGTTTTGGATAAAAATTCAACTGTTTGGTGGAAAATTAATCTGTTTTGGTCGAGGATTCAATTATTTTGTTGAAAATTCTTCTTTTTTGGTTGAATTCACCATTTTTGGTTAAAATTAAAATCTTTTTTTGGCCGAAAATTCAACTACTTGATTGACAGTTGAACTACTCTCTTAAAAATTCATGTATTTGTTGTTGAAAACTGATCTTTTTTAGTTGAAAATTGAACTATTTGGTTGCAAATTCATGTATTTTGCTGTAAATCCGCCTTTTTTAGTAGAAAATCAATCTTCTTGGTTGAAAATTCACCTTTTTAGTTGAAAATTCATTTTTTGGTTGAACATTCAACTACTTGGTTAAAAGTGAAACTCCTTTTTGGAAAATTCATTTTTTTTTAAGATTCATCATTTTAGTTAAAAATTAATATTTTTTTTTTTTTGAAAATTCAAGTATTTGCTTTGAAAATTCATCTCTTTTTGTTAAAAAGCTTATTTCTTTGATTGAGAATTTAATTATCCTTTTAAAATTTGACAGTATAGTTAGAAATTCTTCCTTTTTGGTTGAAGATTCGTCTTTTTCATTGCAAGTTCAACTGTTTTGTTGAAAATTCGTCTTTTTGTATTGAAAATTCAACTATTTTGGTAGAAAATTGAACTATTTGGTTAAAAAATTAACTTTTTTGATGGAATTCATATTTTCGGGTTGAAAGTTCAACTGATTTGTAGAAAATTCGTCTTTTTGGCTTCAAACTTGAATTTGATTGAAATTGTTTTTCTTTCTTCACTGACAAATCTTTCTTGGTTGAAAATTTAACTCTTTTGATAAATTTCGTCTTTTTGAATTAATACTTCATCTCTTTTGGTACAAATTTCTTCTAATCATCTTTTTTGGATAAATATTCAACTGTTTGGTGGAAAATTAATCTGCTTTGGTCGAGGATTCAATTATTTTGTTGAAAATTCTTCTGTTTTGATTGAATTCACCATTTTTGATTTAAAATTAAAATCTTTTTTTGGCCGAAAATTCAACTACTTGGTTGACAGTTAAACTACTTTGTCCCAAATTCATTTTTTTGTTGTTGAAATTTATCTTTTTTATTTGAAAATTGAACTATTTGATTGCAAATTCATGTATTTAGCTGAAAATTCGTCTTTTTTAGTAGAAAATTAATTTTCTTGGTTGAAAGTTGAACTCCTTACTTAAAAGTTTATTTTTTGTTTCAAGATTCATCATTTTAGTTGAAAATTTGGTCTTTTCTGGTAGAAAAATATTACACTTAATTTTACATGAGAATTTATTAAGTAAACAGTTCAATCCATAAGAAAAAAAATTTTAAGTCAATTTTTTCGAAAACGGGTCGCGATTGGCAAATAATGTTTTTGCAAATTAATAATCATCCAATGGACTCTCAGTAGGGCATTTATGAAATTTAAGAAAAAGTCAGTCTTCGGCACAGTTATTTATGTACAGAAAAGTTTAAAAGAAACTCCTTTTAAATACGTTCTTTCTGTAGTTTAAATGCATTTTTTGCACTACTTTTTTATTTTAAAAAATAAAAATTTTTGACTAATTTAAAAAGGCTACTTTTTTAATACTTTATTTTTATTTTTGGGAATACTTTTTTAATACTTCTTTTAATTCCATAGAGCACTTTGAAGCCTGCAATATTAAACAGTAATATTTTTTTCAAGTGGAATGGAGTAAATATGAAAATTTTGTAGTTTCTACTTACTTGGATGGGGAAAATTGGAAAATTCTAGTTTAGATCTAGACAATTTTTTAAATAACAATGTTTGAGTTGGAAAAGGCGGAATTTAAAAAATCTAAATATTTTGGTTTGAAAAAACTAGCTTTGAAGGAGGAAATTTTAATGATCTAATTTTTTCTGATATTTGAAAATATTTTTCTTTTATGGTTTGAAAGAAGGAAATTTAAATAATGATAGTTCTTTTTGGATTGTAGCAAGAAAATTAAAAAAAAATTTCTTGTTAGCTTGGCAGCGGGAAAGAGAAATCTAAATTTCTTGGATTGTAAAAGAGAAATTTGCGAAATAAAATTTCTTTTGGGTTGAAAGGAGGATATTATTTTAAAAATTATAGTTTTGCTATTCCGGAAAGGGAAATTCAAGAAAAGTAGTTTCTATTGAAAAGGGCAAATAAAAATAGATTTTTTTTTCTTGAAAGAAGGAAATTTGAAAAATTGAAGTTTTATGGGAGAAAACTAAAAATCCTTAAAAAAATTTTATTTTACCTGACTCATATCAGAAAAAGAATCCGTCGTGGTCCTAGTTCCCGCGGCATCCACGAGATAAACCAGAGCGCAAAGTTCCGAAGTGAAACTGACTCCCTTGTACCACATCTTCGCGTACCTAAGAATAAAATATTCATTCTTTAATATAAATTCTTCGTCATTTTAGGATTTCACAGGTCCTTTTTTATATTAATTTGGACAATTCGATTGACAAACTTGTTATTTCCGTGTGTATCGTGAGCCAGGATTTCTACCCGAGAACCGTATTGGTAAATTCTTCCGTTGGGGTGCAAAAGGGCTGCTGCAGCTCCGGAACCGCTCAAGGCCAGGACAATATTATTCTATACTTGGGAAAAATTGCTACTCAGGATTTGTGGGATGAGGAAATAGGACAGATTTATATTTTTATAATTTGAAAAAGATAATTCCAGTGTAATCATGCAATATCGAAACGAAAAACCGGTATTTACGATATCGATATATCGGGCATGGAAATATCAATAACCAAAATATCGCAGGCTTCGAAGTGCTCTATGGAACTAAAAAAAGTATGAAAAAAGTGTCTTTCTGAAGAAGAAAGTATCATCAAAAATAAAAGTATCAAAAAAGTAGCCTTTTAAAATCAGTCAAAGATTAGTTGAAAAAAAAATAAGTGTACAAAAATACTTTGAACTAAAAAAAAATATATTCAAAAGGAATTTCTTTCATACTTTTTAACACAGTAGTTCAACTTTCAACCAATCAGTTAAATTTTCGACCAAAAAAGATTTTAATTTTAAATAAAAAATAGTTGAATTCAACCAAAACGATGAAATTTAACACAAGAATGTAATTTTCAACCAAGAAAAGTTCTTGAATCGAAAAAAAAACAATTTCAACCAAATCGTTGCACTTGAGGAGCCAAAAAAATGAATTTTCTACAAAGCAGTTGAATTTTCAACCCGAAAATATGAATTTTCAATAAAAAAGTTATTTCACAACCAAATAGTTGAATTTTCAACCAAAAAAGACGAATTTTCAACAAAGCAGGCGAACTTGCAACCTAGAAGACGCATTTTGAACCAAAAGGGACGATTTTTTAAACAAATTGTTACATTTTCATGAAAATAATTAATATCTGAAGCGGAGAATACGATTCTAAACCAAAAGAGATGAATTTTCAAACCAAATATTTGAATTTTCGACTAAAAAAGATGAATTTTTAACCAAAAAGACGAATTTTCATCTAAAAAACAAAGAAATTTTTAATGAAGTAGTTCAACTTTCAACTAAGTATGTAGTTGAATTTTTTACCAAAAATTATTTCAATTTTAAATCAAAAATATTTGAATTCAACCAAAAAAGACGAATTTTCTGCAAAGCAGTTGAATTTTCAACCCGAAAATATGAATTTTCAACAAAAACGTTGAATTTTTAATTTTCTTTTATTTTCAACAGCTGAATATTCAACTGCTAAAAAATCAACTTTTGAAAATCATCTCCTTGTAAGGAGAAAGAAATTATCTAGAATTTGTGCATTCCAAAAATTTGTGTGAAACATAGGAATGCTGATAGTACAGAAAAATTGAACTTCTATTTTGATTGATTTCTTTTTTCTTAGGTAGAGTAGTTTTCTTAGACATACCTTTCTTTCATTTTTTATTTTAGATGAACTAAAATTTGTTACTACGATCAATTTTTTATATCACTTGTCTGAGAAAAATAAAAAAAGTGTGGAACTTCGAAGCCTGAATATCGACATATCGGTCGAAATATCGATACTTCCGATATCGATATATGGGGCATGGAAATTTCCATTAAAAAAATATCGCTATCAGCTTAAAAATTCCGATATTTCGCTATTAAAAATGCATGAGAGTGAGAGAGAGAGGGTTGTGGGCGAGTGAGAGTGGGGTGGGGGTAATTAAAGTGGAGCTGGACACTCAAAACTCAGAGCAGATGTCGCCACTCTTTTTGGCTCCTTAGGGCGCACGTTTTCTAGATTTTTCTATTCATGGAGAAAAGCTATTTGCTGAAGTTTCGGACATGCGCAGTGGAGTTTATTTTCCTACGCATGCGTCAAGTTTTAGCCAATAGTTGATCATCCTGATCGCCACGAACAATACAAAATTATAGAAAAAGTGCTCTCTAAGGAGCCAAAAGGAGCGGCGACATCTGCTCTCATATGTCACAAAAATACCAGTGATCTTTGTGGCAAATTTACAAAAAAAGTCATGAAGTTCACACAAGGAACGGTGTAAAATTGCTCGAAAAAACCAAAATATTCTGTAACTTTCCCTCAATGTTGTGAATTTCCATCGATCTTTGCGGTAATATTACCATGATTTTTGATGTTAATTTCCATTACGCTCATATAAATTTCCCACAAAGATCACTGGTACTTCTATGTCCAATGATCGTTATGGGAAAATTCCTTCAGAAATCAGTGTAAATTTACAATAAGCGTGTTATCTTCCCACACAATCATAGGAAAAAATTACAAAACGAAATGTATTTTTCAGTCACATTTTTTACAGTGCAGCCTAATTTTTTTCGCTATTTACGATATCGATACGAGGGTCGTTTGAAACGTTTGGTAAAAAAGCAAGTAAAATTTTTTTGCTGAAAAGTTTGCCTTCATTTGTCAATAAAGTGTCCTTCGAGGGCTACACACTTAGTCCAGCGAGATTACTTTTTCATTGGACAAGAATCTCTTCCCACCCAGCCAGGCCTTTAAGGTGGGGAACAGAAATAAGTCGCATGGAGCCAAGCCTGGAGAATAGGATGGATGAGAAATCAATTCGAAGCCCATTTCGTGTATTTTTTTCATCGTGATTGCAGAGGTGTGAGCCGGTGCGTTGTCGTAATGATAAATGAGGATAATTCCTTCGCGATCCTATAATACTGTGGCCATCACCTTCCCAGCTAACAGAACAGTCTTCGTCTTCTTTGGCGCATTTTCACCAGGCAGTGCCCACTGCTTTGACTGTTGCTTTGTCTCAAGTGTATAGTGGTGGATCCAGGTTTCGTCCACAGTCACGAATCGACGCAAAAAGTCCCGCGGATTCCGATTAAACTTCACCAAACACTGCGCTGAAACGTTTTTTCGGTTGCGCTTGATTCAACGATCTTCCTTAACCATATGATGAATTTTTTCCACCATATCCGATGTGGTGACCTTAATTGGGCGTCCGGAGCGCGCTTCATCTTTTGTTATGGTTCGACCACGTTTAAATTCGTTATTCAAAAGTAAACGCTTTGCAATGAAGAAGCAGACTCCCGTGAACTTCGCCTAACTCGGTTTTGATCTGCGCGGCCGTCCAATTTTTTAAACGCTCTCTTCAAATGTATGTCAAACGCAAATTAGGCGTCGGTTTTGGCTGAAACTTGGCAGAGGTTCCTTTGAAGAGTGCTGTTTTTTGGCCACACGCTACAATTTTAATTTTGGCGCCATCTAGCGGGAAATTTGCCTTACTTTTCAAACGACCCTCGTATATCGGTCAAAATATCGATAATTCGATATCGATACCGCGTCCAAAATGGTCCAAACCAATCCAAACACCACTGGATGGATCTACAATTTCAAAATCTGAATCTTACCTTGAAATTAATAACCCTAACCGCCCGATCGATCGTCATATCGACTCGGATTCGATTATGAAGTCTCAAAGAAATTGTCCCATGTGGAGTTGCAACCGCCGCACCCGCAGTTGCATCCGTGTCGTGATCTCGCCAATTTTCCGTATAAATACAAGCTTCCTCCGTGGCATAATAAGGGGTTGAAATGGACTTTGGATTCCTGGGTTGTCGCCAAACTGCAGCTGAAGAGGAATAGGTTGTTGCTCCAATTCCATTCCATTGGTCCGAAGGAGGCGTCTCAAAATACTTCGAAAATTCACTATACCTCTGCAGAAAAGTCTAACGTTTCAATCCAGAGTTGATAAAATTCAAATAGTTTGGAAATTTAAAGATCAAACTAAAATTATTCTTTCTTTGATCGTTTCTAATTCAGGCTGGCCGCTGGATCGGGAAAACCAGGCATTGACAGTGAATTAATTTTTTGACCTGGAATCTTACAAATTTTTAGAAGAAAAATCTATCCAATCCCTTAAAGTATTACATGTTTTGAAGCAATTTAAAATAAGCTCGACTTCAACTTTTTTTCAATGTTAAATTCATTTATTAACTTTTACAATTATGAATTCATTTAGCTCACGATGCGTAATTCTAAAATCTTTTAGTTTTGAAAATTTTTCAGTTTAGGTCTTCATTTTGAAACGTACTTTCTCAATTTAAATAATTTTAAATTGCAGTTTTGAACACTTATACAATAAAAAATTAAAAGCGTTTGAAATGGAAATTTTTTCATGAGAAAAATTTCAAGTTTATCAACTGTTAATATAAATTAATTAATGATTTTTTAAATTAAACTGTAGTTCGAATAATTGAAACTGAACAGTAATTGATTTTTCAAGACGGTTCTGAATCTTTTTCAAATTATAAACAATTTACAGGTTTTAGCGTTAAAAATTGAACTGTTCGTATTCGAAAGCCTTAGTAGCTGTCCAAATGTAAACGTCCGATTAAAACTTTATAAACTTTTTTCAATTTTAAAACAATATCAAATTAATAGATTCATAATTAAACGCTTTTATTCAATTTTAAACCTATTCAAATGTTGTCTCAGTCTAAAATATTCCATTTTTAACCCATTCAATTTGAAATTTTTCAATTAAAAAATCACAGTTTTTTAATATTTATCAATATTTGACTGTTTATTTAAAATGAGCAATTATTAATTGAATATTCAAAACTAAATTGTTTGAAAAAGAAAGCCCTGAATCGTTAAAATTTCATAGTGCTAAATTTAAACTTTGAACGTTATAATTTTAATTTTTGCATTTTATAAACAGATATTCTCATAAATGAAATATTCAAAACTAAAGCGTGTGTTTATATTTTCTAACCAGAAATCTTTGATCTGTTCAATTTATAATAATTTAAAAAAATTATTTCGCAGTTAAATAGCATTAAATTAAAAATTTTTCAATTCAAATGTATAAAGCTTCTATTTTATAGGTGTAAATTATTATGCGTTTAAATTAAAGATTTCTGAATTAAAAATTGGTTACTCTTCAATTTTAGAAATTCGAAAGAGATCCGCTTTGAGTGCTTTGATTTGTAATTCAGTTTTGATTACTTCAAGTGCAAAACTTGCAGCCTTAAGAGTTCGAATTTTTTAAATTTCAATGACAGTGAAAACAGTGTTTTTTACCGGGAAATAACCGGAAGTTTTTTTCCTCATTTGACACCAAAATTTTGAAATAAATATTTCAAGATTTTAGAATATATATCACGTATTTAAAAGTTTAAAATAATTTAAATAAGGAAATTTTTGTAGGTAAAATCAAAACATTTTCAGCCTTAGTAGCTTCAATTTTTTAATTTTAGTAATCAGGAAAATCATTGCTAGTTTAAAAGGGAAATCTTGAAGATCTTTTGCAGTTTGAAAAGGGAAAGTTTTTAGAATACCTTCTTTTGGGTTGAGAGGACATTTCAAAAATAGTATTTTGCTTCAATGGAAAGAAGGAATTTGGAAAAATGGTAGTTTTTTTACTATCTTCAAGCTTCGAAGTGCTCTATGAAACTATAAAAGGTATCAAAAAAGTATCTTTCTCAAGAAAAAAGTATCCTCAAAAATAAAAAATAAAGTATTAAAAAAGTACTGTGAAAAATACTTTAAACTAAAAAAAACATATTTAAAAGGAATTTCTATCATACTTTTCTGTATGTGAATAACTGCACCGGAGACTGATTCTTGCCTAAATCTCATAAATTTCCTACTGAAAGTCCATTGAATGTATATTAATTTACAAAAACATTATTTGCCAATGACGACCCGTTTTGCAAAAAGTCGACTTTCTAAAAAAAATTTCGTATGGATTAAAATTTTTATTTATTAAATTCTCATGTAAAATTATGTTTATATATATATATTGTAACCCTCGAATTCTATATTCTTAATATACTTTAAGGTTAACTAGTACTGGAGGTGTTTAATTATCCCCCCAAGATTTTGAAAAAAAATTTAATGAATGAAAGGAATCGCACGTGAGAAGAATTAGGCTTAATTCCATTTAAACAAAAATGCATTTATTCATAAAAGTCTATTCTATTTAGCATTACAGTATGAGGGGTACCTATGTCCCTGGCTATGATGTATATCTAATCGTAATGAAATTTATTTATTTCAAAATTCATTCTTATTTCTACAGAATTCTTGTAGTTTTACACAATAATTTTGTTAATTCTTTGTAGATCTTATTTTACTTATATGCCTTTTTTCATTATATTCACAGACTCTCTCTAATAAGAATTACAAATAAGAGTTTAAAAAGTACTCTCAAACTTATTATATTTGGATTTAAATCAGGAAACATACACTTTAAATTTCATCTGAATAATAGACTAAAAGTTTTATTTAAATTCTGAATTTGCGAAAATACTGAAAAAATAGTGGACTGTCAATGCCTTAAGCACTCAGACTTCAAATCTCTTTTCTACACGAGTCGAAATCAACGCAGTTAACAACAACAACCTAATCGTGCACTCATGAGTATTTTATTTTATCAAATAAATTCAAAATTTCATTTAAACGTTAGGTCTACACATATAAAAAAAAGTAGTGAGCTGTCACTATGTCGAGTGAAAATGGAAGAAAATCTTAAATTGAATTTTCAGCAGTAGAATTTTAAATTTTCTTCTATTTTCAACAGTTTAAAATTCAACTATTGAAAATACAATTTTCAATGTGCTTCAATTTTCAACAGCTGAATTTTGTTTTAAAAACAAGTGTTAAAAATGATATATTTACGTAAGTTTACATGAGAATTTAATAAATACACATTTGAACCCATAAAAATTTGTTTCAAAAAAGCCGATTCCTTTGGATAACGGGTAACCACTGGCAAAAAAATTTTTTTTCTTAACTTTATACGCACGAAGATGTGATGAATGTATATATACTACACCTTGTCTTTTTGAAAATTCTTGAAAAACCCATCGACTCTTCTATTTTGATTGATTTCTTCCTCTTTTTAGGTAGAGTAATTTCCGTAGGCATACCTTTCTTTCATTTTTTATTTCAAATAAATGAATTTTGTTAATACGATCAATGTTTTATATCACTTTACTGAAAAAAGTAGCTTTATATTGAAAAACTAGCGGAACAATCGAACTCGAAGAACCGAACCGCGTAGAGAGGTGAAACGGATTTCCAAAAACGGGTTCTAGCGGAGCCGTGCCCCAGCAAACCTAAAATCTCAGACTGCGTCTCGCTAGGTCGCCGAGTTTGTCCAGAAACGGAGAGAATTTCTCGGATGAACTGCACGTCGGTATCAGGACAATGTTACTGAAGCAAGGATATGAAATACAGAATCGAAATTGCCAATGGGGCAAGGATTCAAACGAAGCAGGGGTGAAAATTCACCAAGCCTGAAGAATCAGGAACAATGAACCGTTGATGTCTCTGTCGAAGGAATCGGGCGATACCCACGTTATGAAGTTCGCTTTAGTTGTTGCTGGATCAATGAGAGAGAAAAATAATTGTGGCCTAGAATAAAGGCGGAACTCGAAATCACTCACGGTCACTTTTTGTAAACTATTTATTTTGATCTTTGATTTCAGAAGCGTCTCAATGTACACAAGATGCCGTGCGGAGGATCCATGCCGCACGGCAGAAGTGAAACTTTCCCCTTCCCTTTTCCCTCTGACAAATGCATTGGGGTCGACTGGATGGACCCTCCGC
>JAUMHM010000002.1:4426-42112 GCA_032362435.1 Melikaiella ostensackeni | reverse complement strand
TATATATATAATTTTCGACCTTTGTTTTGCATATCGTGAAGGTAAAAAATTAAGTTATTGCAACCCAAAGTGTGACCGTCTTTACTCCTCAGGATGGGACTAAGCCGTCCACTTTCAATAAGAAGTCAGAAACAGGCCCTCCAAGCCCCAATGCATTTGCCTGTTACAAAGTTTTGGCTACGAGGTATCGGTACATGACCGCCGGTGGCACCACATCTGCCACACTAAAAAAACGTCCTGTAAGTGATAAGCACGGTATGTTTGTGTGTCACTGTTATTTACCGGCAAGCGTGATAATCTCTTCCGAATAAAACATTTTATTTCAAAATGATTTACGCAAATAGGACTTTCCTTGGATCGGCAAGAGAGAACTACGCACGTTATACCCATATTTATCAGAGAACATGATTTTTTCTATTCATAAAATATTTAACTACACATTCACATTGACATGAAAGCTTGCTTGTGTTGCGGCACATGTGGTGCCCCCGGCGGTCGTGTACCGGTACTTTGTACACAAGTCGCCCAAAAACTTTGCCACAAAAAATGCATTGAGGCTTGGAGGGCCTGGTCAGAAACCGCTATTCTGTAATACCAAATAACAAAATATTATCAATCATTCCTTGTTCTTCAGAGATTAACTGTCTGTAGTAAGGTCCTCCGACACCAGATGACGCCACTTTTCAGAGTCTCCCGTAATTACAAATAAAAACTATATCACTTACCGTGCAGGAACGGTGAGCTATTACGTCTTTTGGCGCCGATGACGGCACATCGTGATAGCGGGCCATAGGGTACAAAATGGGTGATAAAGGAAAAAAGTTTAAAATGAGAGAAAAAAATTCGCACAAGCGCAAAAAATCTGATAAATAGATTCATGAACCTCAAGAACAAATGGAAATATTGAGCAAAAAGATAAGAAAAATGTAAAGTGAACAACAGAGAGCTACAGATGCTGATGATTCAGGACATTTAGGTAATTATAATTACTGATGTAAACAGGTGACAACATAGTGTTATTTTTTCCTGCGGCTCACCGAGTTTCATTGAAGTGAAGACACGGTCTCGCAAACTATGACTAGAAAATTGATGCGCAAAAAGCGGTGTCATGGCGTATGGCATTATTTTGTCTTGTTCTGCAGCCGGCCGAGCTCACGTTAAAGCGGAAGATGGAAACGGAAACGGAGTCGATAGAAGATGAACATCCTAATTCATCGAATGACGATGATTCAGAATATAATGATTCAACCGCTTTTCTGAGAAGTCATCGCGATGAAGTTAAAATTGAGGAAACAGATTTTATACCGGAGCTTGCTGATAGAATAAAAGTTTGGCTCAAAGGAGGAATTTCTAATGAAGAAAAGTATCAGATTATGAAATTAGCTCCTAGAAAGTGCAAAGATTGTAACACGGACGCACCAAAACTAAAAGACGAAATCCAAACCAATTTAAGAGAGGATGCTATCAAAAGGGATAGATATTTTTTTCAACTATCAAAACATGATTGGTTCAAGCTGGTCCTTAACAGCTACACTGTTGAATATGATTTTAAATGACAAAATAGAACCTATCGACAAAGATGTACTCCTTCAATATTTGTCTGATGCAGTCAAGATTAATGCAGATCTTTTTCATTCTTGGTTAATATCTAGAAAAGTATACATTACCTCTGACTTTGATGAAAAAGAAATTGAATCTCAAGAAACCCCAATCAAAAAGGTTTTCGAAGTTTTTCGAAGCCGAGGGAATATAATCAATCTCAACATATGCAACAGAAGAAACAATAACTGAGGTAAATTCAGGGGAAAGACTTAAATTATTTCTACCGAAGTGGTGCGAAACAATGAACGATTGTGTGACTTTGAATTCAATTCTGGAGTATAAAATACCTTCGAAAGAAAAAGTTTTTCAATTGAAAATTCCTAATTTATGTAATTTCTCGAAAAGCGAACAGATTCATTCAGAAAAGTGTGTTAATATGTGGCAACAAATGGGGGCAGTCGAATTAGCTGAAAGTTTTGAAGATCAGTTCATATTGCCATATTTTTAGCGCCAAAGCCATATGGTAGTTACAGATTTATATAAAACTTGAAGGATTTTAATACGTTTGTAATTTCACAATACTTCAAAATGGAAGATAATCGTACAGCAATAAACATTCTCGAAGATACGGATCTTATGGGTAGAATTGATTTAAAAGATGTGTACTTCATGATACCAGTTTGCCCTGAACATAGAAAATATCTAAACTTTATTTAAAACGGCACTTTACTTCAGTTCACGGTTCTACATTTTGGTTTGAACACATGTCTTTATAATTATGGTAAAATAATGAAACCAGTGTAAACGTTTTTTAGGGAAAAAGAGATTCGTATAACGAGTTATTTAAATGATTTTTTTATTTTTCGCCGATCAAAGGCAGAATGTAGTGCTAAAACTGAATTCGTAAGAAACACATTAGTTAATCTTGGATTCATAGTAAATTCAAAAAAATCAGAACTCGAACCTAAAAAAAATTTGTAAACATCTTGGTTTCCTTTTAGACTCAGAAAAAATTTTAATTTACCTCACAGATAAAAAGAAAGAGTATATAAAAAATACTGTTAACAAAGTTTTCACTCAAAAGTTCTGAGTCTTGTGAACTGTTAAGCTCAATAGGAACTTTGGTTGCAGCTTGTCCTGCAGTTAAATCGGGTTGGATTCATTATAAAGAACCAGAGAGAATAAAATGGTTGCAAGGATCAATCAAATTATGTGAACTGAAGAAAATATTAAAATTCACTGATTTGGCCTTAAAGGATCTGTTTTGGCGGGACCAGAAAATTTAAATAGCTCCTAATAACATTCGTAAATTCAGATTTTCCGAAGAGATTTTTTCAGATGCCTCGAACATTGAATGGCGAGCTGTTTGCGATGATCAGAGTACCAATGGGGTTTGGAATACCCAAAAGAGATCGCGTCTTATAAATTTTTAGAATTACAAGCAGCCTTCTTTGCCCTCAAGTGTTTCGCTAAAGATGATCGGAATTGCCGGATCCTATTAAGGATTGATAACATTCTAGCAATTTCATACAATTATAAAATAGGGGGAATTAGGTTCACAAATTTGAATAGCATTGCCAGATCCATATGGGAATGGTGCATAGAACACAACATTTGGATTTTCGCGGAATATGTAGCTTCAAAAGAAAATCCAGCAGATGAAGGATCTAGAATTTCAAACCTCGACAAGGAATGGGAAATTGCAGACTACGTTTTGAAACATATTGTAAGAGAATTTGGCAATCCCGACATTGATCTGTTTGCAACTAGGGTAAATAGGTAATGCACAGTATTTTGTTCATGGGAAAGGGACCCAAAAGCGTACGCTGTTAATGCTTCTACCGTAATTGTGGTCAAATTTTTTTTTTGTATGCATTTTCTTCATTTGCCTGGATAACAAAAAGTTTGAAGAAAATCCGAGAGGATAAGGCTTCAAGTATCATAATTGTGCCATACTAGACCAGTCAACCATGGTATCCTAGTTTTCAAGAAATGTTGAAAGGAAATCCGTTAATTTCCAAACCTTCTAAATAGTTATTAATATATCCTTGCAGAACCCGAGAGAATTCACTGTACGATCAGCTCACTTTTATTGCAGGAATCTTATTCGGGAAACCTACAGAAGGAGAGGATTAGACGAATCTTCGATTGTGGTTATATCAAATTCTCTATCAGAGAACACATATGAGCAATATACTTCGACTTTGAAAAAGTGGTGTTCCTTCTGTACCTCTAATAATCAAGATGTTTTTAATGCGAACGTAAACTTTTTATCGCAATTTTTGCCGAATCAGGTAAATGACGGGGCCCAGTATGGTACACTAAATAACATGAGAACAGCACTTTCCTTGTTATTTAATAACGATCTCTCTAACAATAAAGAAATTAATCATTTCTTTAAAGGCGTTTTTCGGCTAAGTCCACCTTAACCAAAATACAGCAATACTTGGGATGTAAATGTAGTTTTAGGAGAGCTAGAAGCTTGGTTTCCATTAGAATCCTTAACGCTAGAAAGGCTAATATTTAAATTAGCAATTTTGCTGGAACTAGGTACATGATTTAGAGTACAATCTTTATTTTGTTAAAACTAGAAGGGATAAAAATATCCTCGGAGGGTGTACAATTAAAAATTTTCGATTTAGTTAAGGCTTCGAGACCAGGAGCGACCATCCGTATGCCTTTCTAACGTTCGTTCGTACTAGACCATTGCAAAAACCATCATTCATTACATTGATCACACAAAAACAATGAGGAATGATAAAGAGACATCGTTTTTGACAATAAAAAAGCCACAAAAGGAGGCAACATCCCAGGCCATCAGTAGATAGCCAAAATCGGTATTGAAAATTTGTAGAATAGATGAACATTTCACAAGCTACTCTACGAGATACGCTTCTACTTCCAAAGCTCTTCAAGAAGGTCTCAGTATAAATGTCATGAAACAGGCGGCGGATTGGTTCGCGGTAACATCAGTAATTTTTACTCTAAACATCTACATATAGTTAATCTCTGAAGAATAAGGAACGATAGATGATTTAAGATCTAACGAACTTACAAGTGAAGCTCAATCATAATTATCCGAGTTTCTTGTTCGAAGAGATTAATGTCCCTCCCGTTATTACTAATGAGATAATAAGTAATATCCCACCCATTTTACATTCAACGTGCCTTCAACTCTGAACTGTAATGGCTCGCCGTTCCTGCACGGCAAGGGATATAGGTTTCATTTTTAATTTCAGGAGACTCTGAAAAGTGGCTTCATCTGGTGTTGAAGAACCGTACTACATATAGTTAATATCTTCGAACAAGAATCTTGGATCGAAAAGCATAACCTGATGTGTTGCTTTACGCCATAATCTCATTAGTATGCAAACAGAAAATGAGAAAATAATTTAGGAAATTCTGCCTGTTTGGACTTCGAAAATGGCATTTTTGGAATTCTCGACGGATTATTTAATGGAACAGGATGATCCCCACATTCGGTATATAATGTCTCACCATGTCCGACTTTTCCCTACAACTTCGGATTTTTTTATAAAAATCGTTCTGCAGCAAAAACCGAGCGTCTTATCTTGGTTAAAATTTGATATAATTTTACTAAGACGATAGTCTAAGCGATGTGTGTCAAAAATATAAAAAAAAATTGCAAGTAAACATTTCCAACACAGAAAAACGTCAATTTTCAACACTACGCCAAAATCATTGTAATTTTGAGTTCCAACACAAATAATCCTCGCAGTCTTATTTTTAAAATCTAGAGGAAATTAATTATTTTGAGACTGTTTTTTCTCATTTCCAGTACCGTCGAGTAATGGGCTCGATTGTCATCCACCTGTTAAGGCGATTTTGTTTTTCGTTATTTAGACGAAGTAAATAGTAATGAGCGGGTCAATTGAAATGTTTCAATTCAGAGCACGTATTAGTTACTTCAAATAAACTTGAACCTCTCGCGATCTTGAGGGGATACGCGTGGATTCAGCCTGAGAAGGATTGTTCTGAAAGTCAATTTTGAAAATCGTTTAAATTTTAATTTTGAGAACTGATGCTTATAGAGAATTTCAAGGCGCATTTTTTCTCATTTCGCAAAAATTTGTAGGTTCTGTAGTTTTTGAAGTAATTAGTAAGAAGTAGATTTCCTGAAAGTAAAATTTTTTGTTGAGACTTTGCAAAAATCATGAATTTCAACCTTTAAGTGTTTCATTTATTGAGGGGATTTTCAGCGACGGAAGATTAGTAGGGTATTAACTAAGGTGAACCTTTCACAAAAAATAAAACTTTTGCAGCTATTCTAAAAATTTATCGATTCACTGGCCCTTTGCTTCAGTTATAGTATATTTTAGAAAAGAATTACAAACGGTTTGCTATAATTTATTTTAGTATCCGACTCGACCTTCATATCGTCTGCTGCAACACGTTTGTAGCCGAGAAGACACAGGCATAGGGCAGCGTCAAGATTGCCGCTTCCAAATCGAAACATTCATAATTTTTTAACTATTAATCCGATTGAGCTAAAACATTGCAGAAAACTTCTTTAGACCTTAATCAACTACTTTCTGACTGTAAATTTTCCGTTGCTTGGAATTCGCTCGATAAACAAAGCGCTTAAAGGTTGAAGTATATGATTCTTGCAAAGTCTATCTATATCAAAGTTTACTCTCATGAAATAGAACGAGAAGTGGAGAGTGGAGGTGGAAAACTCACTTCTGCGATTTGAACAGTTGGGAGGAAAATTCCTGGAATTCCTCCTCTCTGGACAGGCCTGGTCTTGATATCTAAACTCTAAACTAAAACCGGGATGCACCGGAATGTCAGGTCCAAGTCCTGACGGTCTATGCGCACATTCCCGTGCAGAAATTGCCCAACTTAGACCCATTTATAAAGGGGTGCTGACAAGGCACTGACCAGTATTTCTATTTTCAATAAGAGATGTTGAATTATAATTGGGCATTGATGGGGCTTTAAAATAGAGGTATCTTCAATTATTTTGAAATATACTCTCGATAATCCGACTAAAAAGTGATTGGGTGACATCTAGACACAAATGATATTGAAAACTTCATTTGTGGGGTTTTGGCGAAGCTTTCTCCATGTCTGGGTTTCACTAGAGATACCTTATTACGCATGTTATTTATTCATTTTACTGATTAATTTGCTAAAACCGTAATGATATTGGATATTATTTATGTAACCATTTTTTGCATTTTGAAAAAGCGCGCCGTGTGGCATCAGCGCCACCGTGATATAAACAATATTCAGCTCTTTAAATGGCGCTGTACCGTGTGAGGACTTGAGGGAACGCCTAAACGAAGTAAGAATAATTATATGCATTCCGAAGCGATTTTCGCTGTTTTTATGACATATGTGATAAAATATCATTGTTCAATTTGAAAAATGAATTAATCATATTAATTTGATACGTTGACGAGGAAATAAGTCCATTCGAAAAATTCCGATTAGGAAATTATACAATTATTATTATGTATCCACTCACGCAGCGCTTAACTAAAGTATCAGTCCGTTTCAAAAGAAAAATCATCAAGTTATATTTAGTTTTTTTCCACAGAATTGGATATTTTGAAAGAAAAATCATGACGTATTAAGGAACTCGTACAGGTTATGTAAATTTAAAGTTATGCTTGAGTTTTCTCGACGGGAATGGATATTTCAACAGAAATATGATCAAGAATGGAGAAAATCTGACCAGTTTCAAGGTTATGTTTGCATTGTTTCAACGGAAACAGATATTTCAAATTAAAAAGAAAAATCATTAAATATGAGAGAAATCTGACAAGTTTCAAGAACTTAAGGTTAGGTTTGGATTTTTTGAACGGAAATTGATATTTTAGAAGAAAAATCATCAAATCTTGAGAAGAAGCTAACAGTTTTTAAGGTTATGTTCGAATTGTGTCAACGGAAAGCAATATGTTAACAGAGAAATCTTTAAGTAGTAAAGAAATCTTACAAGTTTTCAGAATCTAAGGTTATGCTTGGGTTTTCTGAACGGAAATGGATATTTTTTAAGAAAAATCATCAGGTATTCAAAAAACTAACAAGTTTCAAGAATTTAAGGTTATGCTTTAGTTTTCTGCACGGAAATGAATATTTCAAAATCATAAAATAACAATTTTCGGTGAAAAAATATAATAAAAAAAGGACATCCAACTACTTGATTTTGTAAAATATGTCGTTGATACTTTATTGTTTAGTAAAATTATTTTTTTGTGTGTTACTACCCGGTTGCTACTTCAAAAAAATCAATAGCATTGGCAACAAGAAAAATGGTTCTGCCGACCAATAAAGTAGCAGCGGTATACTTAGTTGAAGTATTCAGTTAGAAAACTCAAACTTAACCTTCACTTGTTGAAACATTTAGATTTTATTAATCCGTGGTATGAGTTTTCTTTCAAAATATCCTCCCAGTGAAAATAATTCAAAAATTACCTTAAAAATTGTTAGCTGTTCTCAAGAAATGGTAATTTCTCTTTTAAAATGTCCATTTCCGTACAGAAACCCCAAGCATAACCTCAAATTTGAAACTTCTGTAGTTTGAAACTCCCTCAGCTTGAAACCCCCGCAGCTTAAAACTCCCGTAGTTTGAAACTTTCGCAGTTTGAATCTTCCGTAGTTTGGAACTTCCGAAGTTTGAAACTCGCACATAACCTCAAATGCTTAAAATTTGTTAGTCTTAGTTCCTTCAAGAATTTATCAGTGTTCTAAAAAATACCAATTTTTGTTGAAAAACGTAAACATCACTTTAAATTGTTATTGCTTGTTAGCTTTCCTGAATGATAATTCATTTTTCTATAAAAATACCAATTTTCATCTCAAAACGTGAACATAACTGCAAATTGTTAAAACTTGTTATAACATTTTTCAATACTCGATAATTTTTTCTTTAAAAATATCCATCTCCGTTGAAAAAACTTAAACATAACCTCAAATTGTGAAGGCTTGTTATAGCTTCTCTCACGGCTTAATAATTTAATAATAATTGTTATTTAAGCTTAAGAACTTTCCTCAATACTTGATCATTTTTTCTATTGAAATATCTACCCGAATGAACATATTGTTCTGAAATTTTGGGAAATACCTGTAATTTGAAATATATGAGTGCATGTCTGCCTGTCTCTTTTGACTCTTTATTTTATTTAATTAATGCAATTTCATTAATTAGATTTTAGTTAAGGCTCTGGAGTCCTATTCTCAGTTACATTCTGAATAAGAAAATAATAAAATTGCACCATTTGAACAAAATGAAAACTAGAATGGACTAGACCTACACAAAATGAGATATCGAGTTGAAAAATTATCATTTAAACAAAAGGCACTAAGAAAGGCTTATCAACTGCTAAATGTTTATAATTACAAAAAAAATCGAAAATATTTTGTTTTAATTTATAAACACTTAACAGTTAATAAACCTTCCTCAGTCCCTCTTATTTAATTGCCCAAATTTTCAACTCGATATCTCATTTCGTGTAGCCCGAAAACCCAAAAGCCCAAACCGGCTCGAAATCGATAAATTAAAGAATTTTTAAAAATCTTCCAGAACATTTCGATAATTTATGACAAGCTGCTATACATAACCGCCAAAGTTACCCAGTAATTTAGGAAATTTTTTAATTGAACTTTTGAACCAGTGTTCTGGTTTTCAGATTTTCAGTCCGACTTTCGAATCCGAAACCCGACCAGACCCGATCCGAAAAAATACCGGCTCGACCCGTCGGGTTTTTGAAAATTTTGCACAAACCTACTTTTCACTTATAAACTCCCTTGAAATTAATTGAATACATTTATATTTATTGACTATTTTTTCAAAGAAAAATATATTTGTACATACACCACTGTTTATAAATGCCGTCCTACCAGTTTAATGAAAAAAACCAGATTGGCTTTTCATTACTTCTTGAAGTTATTTCACATCTTAAATTTGAAATTTTGAAAATTAAATCTACAAATGATTCCATTTAATAAGAAAATCATAGAGAATATTATGCGAATTGAGAAAGATTTTTTTCTTTTTAATACTCTTTCGCGATTAAATTAAGACTTTCTAATTATCTAATGATCATTGTAAATATTATACATGTTTTATGTTAGTGCTTTTCGCTGGAAGTTAGTATTTTTAAAGCAGAATTTTAATATAAAATCATAAAGTTTCAAAGAAAACGTAAAATTTCTAAAAATTTTAGGTTGTGTTAGTTTTTCAATCAAAAATAAGTATTTTTAAACAAAAATTGTCATCAAGGTTTCCAATTTTCAACGATTTTAGGTTATATTAACTTTTGGCATCAAAAATTGGTATTTTGAAACAAAAATCACTGTAGTTTGAACAGTTTTAGGTTATTCTAATGTTTCTCATAGGAAAAAGGTTATTTTAAACACAAATCATTAGACTTCGAAAAAGATTCACCATTCTGAACAATTTTCTGTTATGCTGTTAGTGTTTTTCGTCGGAAATTATTAGAGAATAGAAAATCATTAGATTTCAGAGAATATTTACAATTCTTCAGAAACTCTAAGTTATTAAAATAATAAAATTTAGAGGCTTCCACATTTTTAAATTATATTAGTGTTTCTCATCAGGATTTTCAATTTTTATTCAAAAATCATTATACTTTGGAAAAACTTAATTATTCTCTAACAATTTCAGGTTACGTTGGCGTTTTACATCAAAAAATGGTATTTTCAAATGAAAATAATTATAATTGGAACGAGACTTAGAATCATTTAACAATTTTGGATTATGTTCGCGTTTTTCGTTGGGAATTGGTATTTTTAATCAAAAAAATTACAACTATAAGCTCAGCAGCAGAACGATATTATTACGCTTACTCTCTCATAAGAAATAAAAGAAGTAAAATTTGAAAAATTATATTTCAAGATTCACAACTTTTAACAATTTTAGGTTATATTGGTGTTTTACACCTGAAATGGGTATTTATAGTAAAGAATCATTAGATTTCAAAAAAAATTTAAATTTTGTGATTGGTATTTTTAATTCAAAAAATCATAAGATTTTCCAGATTATCATTCAGAGTCATTAAATTCACAATTTTCGTACAATTTTTGGTTTTGTTGCCACTTTATATAGGAAGTTCATGCTTTTAATAAAAAATCATTGCATTTCTAAGAAGATAATTTTGTTTGAACAGTTATAGTTTATGCTCACATTTTCACCGAAAATCGGTATAGATGTGAAAGAAGATTTACAATTTTTGAACAATTTCAGATTATTTTAATTTTTTTCATATAAAATTACTATGGTTGATATAAAATCATTAAATTTTTAAGAATATCAACAATATTTGAATATTAGTAGGATTTTCCACTGAAAATATTATTTTGAACAAAAATCATTTGACTTCAAAAATTAAATTTTTAATTTTAAACAACTTTAGGTTTGTAAGTGTTCATCATTTTTTAGAAAAATTCAATGGTTTCATTGCCTATATATCGTGAAAAGATATTATATAATAATTGTTAAGTTGAGATATCAGTTTTCGTCAATATCAAAAATATTGCCTTGCTTTTCATTTCTATTATGTTGGATAATAGATACTATGAAATACAAAAATGTCGTATTGATACTAATTTTATATTTGAGTTAAAAATTGCGTAAGACAAAAAAATTATAATCGTGCGCATAGCGCGCGTGCTCGCTTTCTAGTCTGATAAAAAATTAATGACTATTTATGTAGAAATTCATCGTTTTTTCGAAACTTAACTTCAAAGTGGTAGGAAGGAATTTATGAATAGTGGTGTACCGTGAACCGAGGCTAAGCGGAGCATTTGTGGGAAAAGCGGCGCACACTTAATACTGTATTTAAAACGCGATAATACTTCTTCCACGTTTTTCAATTAAAGTTTTACAATTGTTGTCGCAAGCTTTTATAATTTTCACCTAGAAGAAGCAAATATGTCATTCAGAAATGCAGAATCGAGGGTGCGTCGCTGTCCCCCCCATGCGCCACCTAGACCCGGTTATGGTACTCAGTTGCCGCCTTGGCAGAAGTAACGTTGGATCAACACAAGTTTTGTGTGAACTTCACAGTGTTTCATCTCTGCAGATATTCGACGAGAGCTTCACATTTCACCTACAGGTATTCTCAGAGACCCTCGGTTCCATTTCACCTCTTCCTGACCAGGGTTTTCCTTAGAGGTCGGAAACCTTTCACCCTTCAAATTCAGACTCACGTGCTACAATAATTAACAATTCCAGATCACCACTACCGCAACTACAGCCTGCCTCGAAGACCAAATTATAACTGACTTTAAAATGCCATCTGATTTTACACTTATCTTTCAGACCTCATACGATCACAATTCAGACAATGAGAACGCTTTCCCCTTATACATTGTCTCGGTCACAGAAACATCTCGGCGTTTGTTTACAATAATAATGACCCTGCAGGGGTCCAGTTCAGGACTCAGGTAGATGGATTTGCTCGTCGGTAACACACTCCCCCCTATAGGAGAGATAGAAGTTCTTCGTACATCACAAATAGGGTTACCGACGTGATCCAAATAGATGATGTAGGATGATGATGATATACAAACGTCGAAAACGTCTGCGAGCTCAAATTACGACGTCGACAGTCTACAAAATCTTCCCTTAACTTAACCCGAACCTGGAATGGTCCGAAGTACCAACGAAATATCTAGCACTTCAACATTCTTCTAGCTCGGTTTACGTGGAACACTTACACATCGTCACTGCCCTCTTCTAGTCAAAGTGATGTACACGTACCTCTTCACTTTACACGTTCTATACTATCTTTTCTTCAAGTACCAGTATCTAGTTTTCGTTCCTAAATGGCTAATTCCTTAGCGAACCAACGACCCATTAAGAAGAAGAAAAACAATCTAATCACTAAACAAAGGGTAGACTACTCATTGCTGTTCTACTACAGTAAGAAAAATGCATCTATCAAATCTATCTGGTGAATATTCCTATAGATAATCAAGCTTCTCTACACTGAGACAGATGATTCAATGGTACACGCATAATTCTGGTTATTCCAATCATATTACATTTCTCACTCAGCTACAACCACACAGATTCGCCACCCTAGGCATACTATTATGATTACGTATTATAGCTAGACTGAGAAAATTTATCCGTATAGTATCCTAAGTCGCATGCCTAAGCCGTGGGAGCCACGCTGCTGAATATTTCATACCAGAGTTTGCATAATCCAGCTGTACTGGAATGGCTTTCATAAGACAAAGCAGAACCCTGTAGCATCAAATGATTCGTTATCAATAATAGTCTTCCCAGTGAATTCATAAAAAAAATACATGTACAATTGAAGGAAACACAAATTCACTCACTATAAATCATGTCCCCTGAAGCCTTCAATAGAGCCCGACCAAAAGAAATATTTTTATATTAACGTAATTTTGGGTTATATTTTCATGGATAACTGAGTTCTCCGAAAATCAAGAGTTTGCGGTATGTTCCTAGATCAAATTTATATTCCTCTCACAGCACAAACACATCATCCTTCGATCCTCACCAAGAAAAAACCATTAATGAAATATTTGTCGCCTCAAGTTGTGTCAGGTGGAAAGCCATACTGGATCACGAAGCCGAAGATTCGGATGATCCAGATGGTTTTTTCCTGGCAAAATCTTATTCCCAATTCAAAAATACCACCTTGACCATATTAGTATTCGTGTATCTCCTATCTTTATTGTTAGAAATAGAAATACGTCTGGCTCAGAGGGAAATATTTTTCCGATTAACTCAGTCAGAAATTATCTAACATAATGATATGGCCAATAATCCCCAAATACCTCCCTCAGTGTACTCTAACCATTTGCGAAATAGACTTTTCCCAGAAACCTCCCGATGATCTTCCACGGATCTTCCGTGGGATTGAATATCGGTCATATAAAATTTTCCCTGTTTGCAACCACCTTCGACTCCTGGAGTCCTTCTGTATGGTTGGGAACTTTCACTTTTGCAACAATGACTTGTTTCAATTATTCGTTTCTCGTCAGAAGATAATAGCTATTGCGATAAACAATACAAGAAATACTCAAATTTGTCCATTTTTTGCTTACTGCAGAAATTATTCACACGCTATGTACTACTTCTACAATCAACCCTCATCCATGCTATTAAATACCAAATTGCTCACACAGGGGGCAAGTGCACCCCAGAATTCTCTGAAAGTACATCACTGTTAAGTCGCTAAACCTAATTCATGAAGACTACAATTCTACAGAATCTGTAAATACCTCTATTGTCCGAAATGGATTTTTTTTTGGGTGCTGCAGCCAGCCAGAAAGAAAACCCATCAGACCCCCCACTTTTGACTATTCTTCAGAATAACTGAAGGAGTAGGAGAAATGTGAGAACTTGTTCGTCACACTCCCCGCTTTTCCAAGTACATATCATCGTACTATAACCCCCTATGGATATTGATTTTCTACTCTGCCACATCAGCAACTACAGTCACTATATGCAGCTCTCCATCAAACAAGACGCAATGAGCAAATGAACTGCAATTCATCAATCGACCTTTACTCAACTACCTACGCATTGAACGGTGAAAATAATAAACGGCGTGTCATTGATTATTTTAGTTTGAAAATCAGAGTGGTGAAACCCCTTGCTGCTCTCCTAACTTTAGAAGTGTGATGCTACCAAGTAGACATCATCTCTAAACAATCTATATTTGACACTCAAGAGATGATGCCCTGGAAAGGGTGAATTTCACCTTCACCGTAATTCGACTGAAAAAGATAGAAGAAAAATTAATTTCCCTCTACAGAAAGAGAAAAGTCCTGTTTTTCTTTTGCATTCTAAATCTCAATTTTTAATTCCCCTATGTCCTGATATTTGAACGAACCAAAACCTCTTATCAATTTATCTGCCATTCCACAACTCCGGACAACCTATATTGAATCTATCCGCTATTTCTCAGTCAACACTCGCAGTCCCACAGAATTTATTTCCGAAGAGTGTACCGACTCTTCCTGCTAAATATACAACAAGAAATTATCAACCGCAACGATAGGCCCTTCAAGTTATAGCCTTTCAATTCCTTAATTCCTTTTATACGATCCTATTCACTGATGTTAGAAACAAAAGGGTTTATCTGTTTTGTACCCGCAATGAAGGTACTCCCTGTCTACCTGTCCATTTCAAGTCTGACCGTTTCCGAGAATTTCGGTGGACCAACAATCAACTTATATAAAATTATATTTTAAAGACTCTTTGAATAAATATATGCTAACTGACAAATAACTTTATCGTTAAGATACGCCGTCAACATACATTATTGGTTATCAAAACCTTCCAATATATTAATTCTGCTTTGTTGAAGTGTCTGTGACCGTACCGCACATTCCAATGTAAACTACAACGCAAGTTTAATCGCTGTATTTCAAAGTAAAAGTGCAACAAGTGTACAAAACACTTCTATCATAGATATCCCTAAGCTGATCGAACATATAACACAACTTATGCCTGTAAAATATCTAAACTATCACATCAAGATCAAAACATACCACAATCGAAATTGTAATACTTAGCTTCATCCTGTATACTACATCCTTTTTCCAAATAGACTTCGATGTACGCCATTGATGTTCATCCAAATTAGAACAACATGATCCATTCCACCGGATTTTATCGAGCGATCAACATCTGGATAGTCGATTGCGTGATCCACTGTCCTTTCCTGGTATGTCTTGGCATGCATGTCTTGGCGTCCTCGCAGGTTGAAAAGGATAACTTGTCGCTTTTCCGCGTTATCGAATACGTCCGAGTTTCTGGGGGCGCGGAAACATTTGCGTTACGCGCATCTTCACATTTTTCACTAATGTTCACTTTCTGCGAGTATAGTATAATACACATCACAAACCGTCGCACTTGCATTTCCCCCACAAAATACAACAAATATTTTGTCACTCTTAAATTGAAGGCCACCCACGCCTTACATCATAAGATTGAAGACAATGGTCCTTAGATTTCTCTCAAAACATACCCGGCGCCTCCATCATTTTGTACCGACCGGGACGGTTCCATTGTCAAAATCAAAATGAGGGATGAGGTGAACGAATAACAAGAACACTTTTAATTGGCCAAAATATAACGACGTCCTTTATTTACTGGATTTATAATCCTTTCAGTAGTTTAACGCGTCCACGTCTGGAAAGATATTACTCGAGCACCACTTTCTTTCATCATTCCACAAGGTTATCCTGCATTTTTCTTGGAATACTTGGTAGTACAGGTATTTTCCAAGAACCCCTTGCTGTTTCACCTATGCAGGTATTCAACAAGAGGTTCCGTTTGACGTACAGGTATTCTCCGAGACCTCCGGTCTTGTTTCACCATGGTATTCTCCAAGAACCTTACTTGGTTTCACCTCCGCAGCTATTCGACGAGTGGTTCCCGTTTCACCTATAGGTATTCTCTCAGATCCTTGGTCTCGTTTCACCTCTCTCTGACCAGGGTTTTCCTTGGAGGTCGGAAACCTTTCACCCTTCAGATTCAAACTCACATGCTACTCCAATGTACAACTCCAGATCACCACTAGCGGTGACTACCGCCTGCCTCGGAGACCCAATTATATACTTGACTTTTAAATGTCATCTGATTTTATACTAATCTTTCTGACCCCATATAGTCACAATTTAGGCAATGGAAACGCTTTCCCTTTATACATTGTCTCAGTCATGGAAATTTTTCGGCATTTGTTTGCAACAATAATGACCCTGCAGGGGTCCTTGTTCAGGACTCAGGTAGATGGGTTCGCCCACGGGGGTGATGCTGCCTGATAAAAATTGGAAACAAATATTTCCAATATGTCTGCTTATGGAGCGACACGTGCGCCTATGTGAGAAGTAGAGGAACTGAAATCGCAAGCGGCCGTGCGCGCGGAATATTTAGATTTGAAATATTGTACTCATTAATGTCGTCAATAGTTTGTAATACCGTTTATTGATATTATTACATACAACAATTGAAGTATACAATAACAACACATCGTAAAGAAATATTGTTTTAATTTATGAAACGGAACATTAATGAACATATTATATAAAAATATAGTTTTGTTGAACCAATTTTTTTAAAGTACTTAGAACTAATATCGTTTTGAATGAACTTAATAATAAGCTCTTTGGAGCACGAAACATTTATTTCATTAAGAATAAGTGAAGTATCGTTCAGAACGAACGTGATAATAGGCTCTTTGGAGCTTCAAACATTTATTAAAAATAAGCGAAATTGGAACAGTGCATAAATCCAATTGCATTTTCAACTCAGCGTGGTCAAGAAATAATGTTCAGAATTATCAATATTGAAATCTTATAAATTTATTCTTTAAATTGAACAAAGATTCGTTTTCAACTTGCGGAAAAGACAAATTGTCATCTTCAAGAACAATAATTTATTGTTCTCTATTTCGTGATTGTTTTATCGAACTGAACTCGCTTTTAATATTATGCTCCTATACTTGAAGGAGGTTTTCGTGGTTTTCACTTGTGAATTCAACCATTTTTCTTTTTTCAGAAATATATATTGTAACGTGTAAGTTACATACAAATGCCTGGGCATAGGCGAACAGCACAGGAGACGAGAAAAGGGGCCTGTGAGGTTGCCGTACATAGGGAGGACTGAGAGAACGCAAGCGCGAGTGAGCAAGGATCTCCGGAGAGAACCTTGTGGGCAACTGGAAGCTCTGTCTTCCATCACTGGCCACACACCTCTTCTCCACGAAGAGTATTAACTGGGTGCTTATTCCAGTTAATATTTGAGGGACATCCTTTAACAGAAACCTGGAGAACTTCTTCAGGATCTGGTCTAAAAAAGAACTCTCTGACCTCGGAGATTCGCTTGCATTCTTCGGGCACGTTCGTATGAATTTAGGAGTTTTCTTTGCGCGCGATTTGTATTTGAAAAGATGGAAAGTTATCCGAATATTTGAATTGAGAATTAAAATTTGCCTTTGAGCCAAATATCTGAATTGGGTATTAAAATTTTCCTTTAAGCCAAATATCAGAATTGATTATTGAAATTTGCCTTTGAGCCAAATATCAGAATTGAATATTAAAATTTGCCTTTGTGTTGAATACTGAATTGAACAGTGAAATTTGCCGTTGTGCATAATATCTGAATTATTTAATTGAATATTGAGATTTGCTTTTGTACTCAATTGCCGTATTGAATATTGTGATCATTTCTTAATACATTGATTCCTACAATTTTTATGTTGACAAGCGGCGTGGAACATCTTTTCCACCAACCGGTTCAAGAAACATAAAATTGTAAATAAACTCAACGCAAGGAGAGATTTTCATTTATAGGCAGCTCGGTAACACACCTTCGATCTTGGCTAAGAAAATAAAAATAATAAAATAATATAATAAAAATCTTTGAATCGAGCCTATTAAAATCGAAACTATTTGGTTAATAGAGACTCATAAAGTTGATAGTGTTGAATAATTATGTGGAAACAGCGTCTGTACGCAGGATTTTAATTGTAAAAATGTAGAAATAATCTATAGCCCATTATTGAGAAGGACTATTTTTGATAATGTAAAACATTATAGTAAATTGAAATATCTTATTCCCAAGAGAGTTACTAAACATTTAATAATTCTATATCCATTGTGGAATAAATTACAGTTAGAGATCTAATAGCAGTAATTCTGAAATGAAAGAGTTACATTAAAATAGAGCCTATAACTGGCACGATAAGAGGTAGATAGAATAGTTTCATTGACATCGCACATTGTACAGAAAATAAGAAATCGTAATTGTGCACAGAATGAGGATAGTTGCTTTTTCTTAGGAATATATCATAGGTCAGGGTTTGGCATACCATTCATTTTGTAAAAAGATAGGTTAGCTCAGGATTCTTTAATAAATCAAACTTTCTGGGAAAAATAAGCTATATTCTTTCTCCCGTGTGTTCCCTCTTTATCAGTTAAATTATTAAGATTATTCATTAAATAATCACAAGTTATCCGCGAGGGTAAGTAGATTATTTGATTTATATGTGTCACTAAACTCACGTGTTACAATATATTTATATATATTTTTTTAGAACGTCTTTCGCCCAGGAAATTCATTTTTAATAAGATAGTTAAGCTCAATGAATTGAATTTTAATTGAATTACTAACTCACTAATTTTGAAGAATGAAATTGATTGTTTAGATAATTTCCGTTAAAATTCAACTGAATGAATTAAATTCATTTATCCTTTTTCAGTAGATTGGTACTATTATTCAATTTCAAGTTGGATTGGATTCTTCAATTTCAACTCAAAATGGAAAGGATGGCTAGGTTCTCCGGAATAACCGATACTTACTGAATAATATTTCAATGAATCATAAATTAAATTCTTCACCATTCTTCTGCATTGCGGATATTTTTGGTTGGATTTCATGTTTTTTGTAATTCCTTGAACTAATAAGATTGTTACGCTCAATTAATTTAATTTTCATTAAATTACTAATTGACTAAATTGGAAAAATTGAAATAATTGTTCATATTATTTTTGGTGAAATTAAATGAAAAACATTAAATGGATTTATTCTTTAATTCAATTCAATTCAATTATTTTCTTCCCTCAAAATATCAGTTAATTAATCTTCAAAAAATAGAAACTATGTTTGATTCGAGGAATTAATTATTCCTGCAATCTGATGTAAACCCTCTCTGCACTCTTAGCAATCTGGTGCAATCCCACACAATATTTACAATCCCTCGTAATCCATCCTCATGAAAAAATATTATTTGAAATTTAATATACGACTATAATGAATTTTCTATAATTTTTTCACGATTCTGGAAAAATCATTATAGAAAATCATTATAAGAAAATCAGTATGAAAACAAATAACGTTACAATATTGAAAAAATTGACGCGAAAAATAGAGACACTACAAACGAATAAATTATTTATTTGCTTAACATAGGATTTCAAATTATTTCAAGGGATTCAACAGGATTCCACAGATTTCAAGGAATCTTACAGAATCTCAAAAGAGTCAGAAGATTTTAAGTACTTCAATGCATTTCAACGAATCTCAAGCAATTCCAGGGAATTTCCACGGATTTTGAGCGATTTCGTCAGATTTCATAAACACTTATGAGATTTTAAATTAATTTAAAGTCTTCATACATACAGAAGGATTTTGAGGAATTCCAAAGGAAATCAAGGAATTCAGAGCAACTTCTATGGATTTTAAGTATTCTAAAAAGATTTTATGCGATTTCCAAATATTTAAACTAATTTTAAAGAATTTCATCGGTTTTCAAGAGATCTAAAAATATTTCCACGGATTTCGTAATATTTCGAAACACTTCGAGGAATTTTAAGAGATTCCAAAGAATTTGAAAAGTATAAAAAAATTTCAAGGGATTTCATAGAATTTTTAGGATTCCCAAAAATGTCGAGGGATTCTTGGAGAACTTTGGAAAATGAATGAAACTAAATGGATTTTCAATTGATTCTTAGCGATTCTAAAGATTTCAGGGAATTTTGAGGTATTTCAAGAAATTTCACAAGATTTCAACAATTTTATTGAACTTTCAAAGATTTGAGTGGATTTTAACGAATTTATAGACAAATTGAGGCAAAAAATTCAATTTTATTTCAAGAGATCACAAAGATTTCAAGAAATAAAAAGGAGTTGGAATTGTTTTTAAGATTGTGAAGATTTGAAGTTATTCCAAAAGATTCGAAATAATTTAATGACATTCAAAATTTCAAGAGATTTCGAAGAATTTTGTAGGATTTCTAAAGATTTTGAGGGATTTCCAGAGGGAAAAGATTTACAGAATGAAATTTCAAGTTATTCCCAGCGATTCCAAAGCAAAGGTTTCTAGGAATTTCGAGGTATTTCGAAGAACATTACAAGATTTAAAGCAAATCATTGAATCTCCGAGAATTTCAACACATTAAAAAAAATGTAGAGGGATTTCGAAGAACTTTGTAGGGTTCCCAAAGATTTCAAAGGATTTCAAGAGAAAATTAGGGAATAAATTTAATTTATTTTTATTTTCGAGAGACTTTAATTGATTTATACAGATCTCTAACTATTTCAAAGGTTTTTAAGATTTCAAAGGAATATAAAAAGGGTTGGAAGGTATCAAAGGATTACCATAGATTTTAACAGATATCAAATAATCTAGTGGATTCGAAAATTTTTAGAAAAGTATCAAGAGATTAAACATTTCTATTTAAAAAATTGGACGACCGCTCAGATCAAAATTAAATTAGACGATTTTCACGGGGAGTCTGCTTCTTCGTTGAGAACCGTTTATTTCTGAGTAGCTGAATTTAAACGTGGCCGAAACACAACTAAAGATGAAGTGCGCTCTGGACGCCCAATTGAGGTCACCACATCCGATATGATGGGAAAAATTCATCTTATGGTTATAGAAGATCGCGAAATCAAGGTGAGTGAGATTCCTTAGGCTGTAGGCATCTCTACTTAACGAGTCTTTAACAGTTTGCATGAGAAACTGGAGGTTAAGAAGCTGTGTGCAACATGGGTGCCGCGACTGCTGACTCCCGATCAAAAGCGGAACCGAAAACACGTTTCAGCGCAGTGTTTGACGGAGTTTGATCGGAATGCGCAGGACTTTTTGCAGGGATTCGTGACTGTGGACGAAACCTAAGTCCATTACCATATACCCGAGACAAAGCAGCAGTCAAAGCAGTGGATACTGCCTGGTGAAAGCGCGCCAAAGAAGGCGAGTACTGTTTTGTTAGCCTGGAAGGTGATGGCCGCGGTATTTTCAAATTTCCAAGGAATTATCCTCATTGATTATTCGTAGGAGGGTAAAAAAAGGATGTGGGACTACAGATAACATTCACTTGTTCAATTTTCTGGCCGATGGAAACCTGGGGCGGGAGAAAGTGAAACTAGTGGCGCTGTTTGTGGATTTTAAAGCAGCATTTGACTCCGTGAACAGGACTGTGATATGGAAGGCTATGAAAGAGGGAGGAGTAGAGTGTTGTAACTCAAAACTGCACCGAATTCGGCGTACTTATGAGTATTGGCTTTTTACAGTGAGTGGTTTTTCACTCATCTCATTGGTAATAATATTAAAATTCAAAGTGCATTTCAATTGATGTATGTTCATCTTCTATTCCAAATCATTCTATATTTTCTCGTAACTTATTTCCTTAACGATTCATGTACTATCTTTATTTATAATACTGGGGAAAGCTAAATGGTGCTAGTTCCAACGCTATTTCCAGTAGATAATAAAGTGCATATGTAGCGGTATCTGTTTTTTTTCAAACAATGGATATTAAAACGATCCAGCCACCTACACAAAAAAAACAATTGCCTCAATTGATCATAGATTGTTCCTCTGGAAAGGTTGTTTGCCTCTCCTGCAAAATTAAGTTCATTGAACATAGCACCGTTTAGCATTCCCCACTTCAATTTTGGATGCAACCTTTTAAGATTCTTTAAATTTAAATTCTCATTAATTTTCCACTATTAATTTGCAATGTGAAAAATATACTCTTTTTCAGACATCTGATATTATTCACCATGAGTCAAGTTAATTTATTTGAATCAAAGTTCATTTTAATTAAATTCTTGCAAACTGGCCTTGAATTCACAAATCTCAGGTTATAGATTGGAGAAAATGTTGATACAAAGTGACTACATGTACATAATTTTTGTTTTTGTTTGAAAAATAAAATGTTATTGTGACTTTCAAAAAATTAATGATTTTTTCCATTGCCTGATGAGCAATCTTGGTGCCCCTAAATCACACATAATGCACCATAAGCTTGAAAATTTTAACGAATTTATTGTAGAAGCAACATATTTATGCGATTGAAATAATTTATAATGACGAATGAGACCGTGATGAGTTTATTATATCCGTAAACATTTTAAAGAATATTTATTACTAACGCCTATATTGAAATTTTGCATAAGTGGATTTTCTTTACTTCACAAATATGAGGATCGTGACTGGTATTCTCTGTTTTACCTTAGTGGTTTTTCCCAATCCAATTGGTAAATATAATAATACCCGTAATTTAAAGTGCAATTTGGTAGCAGTATAGTTATTTCCTATTTCCATCCTTATGTACTACCTTAATTCTGCAACATTACTTCATTACTCTCCTGTTTCGGGAGTCATCCTTTGGCTTTTCCTTACCCCGGGCAAACAGTTCTCTCTCTCTCTCTCTCCCATTCTAAATCTCATCACTATATTCCATGTGCTCTCTTTTTCAATCCTCTTTAGGCATTCCGGCTCCCCCACACTCATTCACCATCCTACACCAGCTGTTGTACCTTGACTGCGAGATTTTTAACCATCTTTTCTCTCCTTGCCTTGCCCTTATCTCTCCATTTATTCTCTGCTATTATCTGCTCGTCACTTGCACACAAAATTCAAACCCCATTTCGCATTTCGTTGCCTCCTATTTCGAATGTCCTATGTTATTCCTCCTCTCTTCGTCCATAATCTCCCAGACACACGCATGTGCGATCTTGCTTCCCTCCCCTCTACTCAGTTTTACTTCAAAACTCAATGATCTGTTCAGTTGCTTGACCAAAATTCTCTGCAAATCCTATTTCTTTCCTCACCATGTAACCTGTGTAGCACCAACCCACCCCCCCCCATGACCCATCTCATTAATCTTTCACGCACACTTTCCACACTCTTATGCTCCTTCATCCCCAAATTTTCACTTCATAACTTAACACTGACTACACTAGCACATCGAACATCCACGCTGTTATCCTCCAGTTGTCCTTCAACCTTCTCTTCTCTCGTTTCCTCCTCTTCCCTCAAATTCCTAGATAGCAGACCTCCTCCACCAACTTCACCCCCCTTGCTATTTATTTTTCATTTGTACTCTACATCTTCTATTTCTTGAACACATCATCCGAGTCTTACTGACATTCATCCTTAAATCTTTTTTTCTCACATACTCCTCGAACGCTCTCATCGTCAGCTTCAACCCTGTTTCATCATCCGCAATTAGAACTACATCGTCTGCGTATGTTATCACTTCCCATCCCCCTTTGCTTTACCGCTTTCTTGTTCTCTTGCATGTTCCTTTCTTTCTCCTTTTGTATTTTTCCCCTCTTTAAATCTCCCTTTAAATCCGTTCGACCTCACCTTCTCTCTTACCTTATCAATCATTTCTTCAAGTTTTACTAGCACCGTGTCTGCTCCTTTCTCTTCTATACTCTCTACTACCTCGTTTTCTATTTTTAAATTCTCTTAACATATCTTCCCCTTAACTGCCCATCCTTAATTTCTTTCCCTTCACTCTTTTTTTCTTTTCTGTACCGCGCTTTGTTTTTCCAGACCTCAATGGCGCCAACCCTTCCTCTTTTTCCTCTGTCTATTTCCTAATCTCCATCCTCCCTATTCTCATCTATTCCTATACACGCATACGAGTACAATAGTTACAACCACTTTTCCTGCTTTCATTTTTCTCACCACTGTTCTGTTCTCTTCTCCATTGTACCTTACCTTTTCTTCCTCTATCACCATTTCTTTTCTTACCCCTGAAATAATGCCACCCACCCCTCTCCCTTTTACGTGATTCTTTTTGCTGCTTGTATCTTCCACACATATCCTTTCGGTAAGAATCTTTTCAAGCCTTTCTACTCCTTCTCATCCACCCACATTTCATTCATCTTGATCAGATTCCACTTTTGCAATTCAACCCAGGATTTCTGGTTGAATTCTTTGTTTTTCAATCCTGAAGCATTCCGAAATGCTACTTTCATGTCCTTCTTTTTGCATTGCTCTCCTTTCTTTCTTGCATTTGATTTCTTCCATTCTTCTTTCAACTTCTTTTTTTTTGCAGACTCAGCTTGGCCACATAAGCATAGCGCAATTTTTCCTCACCCCATTCAACTTCATGTTCATCATTATGAAGACATTTATGCAGATGAAGCTGAGAATTTACCAGCAGGCTTTTATAAAGTAGGAGAAGAAAATAATTATGTTGTTGGATTAATTCTATTTAAACATTTGTATCCATTCATGGCTCCTAGAGCGGATCTGAGCAATAACTATGGAAGAGTTAAAGTACGCATAAATGGCAACAATGCCAACGATATTGTACCAATATTGAAAGAAGATCCTTTGAATCGTCTGTTTTTTAAAGAATTCAGATCACAAAAAATTCGTTTCGCCGAAGTACAGGAATAATTCCACTCAAGAATATGCAAGAGCAGTACTGGCAGAATGTGAACCATTTTTTGAATAAAAAAATATATATGTTTTTGTCAAATCCAAACGCATGCACGTTTTTTGTGTACTTTGCTGGTTATTTCGCTTCGAAAATATACTGTATCCACATTCTTTTTATTTTCATAATATTCATTTCTTCACTAACTTTGCAGTTCGGCGCACGAAAAATTCTCGAGTATTATATTGAGCTATAAAAAACGTATAAAAACGTTGCACAGTGGTTCGCTTTCATTTATTACAATATTCAGCTGCTGTTTGCAACGTGTTCATACTCTGGATTTTTTTGTGTGCTGTTAGCGAGAAATATTATATCAAAAGCGGAACTAAGGCGATTCACTTCAATTTTGTCTTTATATTCGCATTATTTATTGTTCACATGACAGCATAGAATTATGACTAATTGCAAAAAAATGTTGGCAATGTCGTGATTGGTGATAACCTTGCTCAACTGACCTAATGAAAAATGAAAGCGAAAAAGAACATAGAGGCGACACTGTATTCTTAACTTCAGAATAAAAAATATCGACTTGCTCACAAGCCAATTCAGTTATGAAAACAAATTTGCGAAAAAAATGTAAAGTGCATGTTAATAAGAAATTAATTAGATCAAATTATACATGTTCCAATATATACGGTTGCTTACGCATAAAAGTCCACGCAATGGGATGAATTCCGCCGAATCGTTCCAGCGCCTGCGACTGAAAAGCATTTTCCAAGTTATTGGTATGTGAGGGGCATCCAAAAACACAGACCTAGTACTTATTTGGAATCCACTGTCGCCCGAAGTAGTCCAGGAAAGTCGTGATCTGTGGATACTTATTTAGTAGTTTTGCAGCTATTCTGTCAATTATTCTAAATCCTTTTTAAAAAAGATATGCTGTAGCTAGCGGAAGAGACATTAGAGGCTGCAGAATTGTTTTTGGGGCCTCGGATAAACTTACTTGTTTCTACCATCCACGCAGCGCCTAAAAAAGGAAAAAATCTATCAGTAATAATAGACACTGAGATGTATTATACTTATTCATGGATTGTATTTATCTAGAATTAGAATTGTGTTAATTATAGATACTAATGGATAATGGATAAATGGATTAATAATAATGGATACTACTAGAATTAGAGTTGTGTTAATTATGGATACTGTGGATGTTGTACAGCATAGTTTGCAGTCATGAAAGCAGCAGTCGTGGTGTTCAGCAAAGTCGAAAAATTTTGCACAAGTTTTCATTATTGCTACTTTGAAATCAGATATGATGATGTTGACGTTTTCTGACATGCTAGGGGCCAGTTTTTTCAATTTTTTGAATATCGCGTTATACATTCTGGCTGTTCGAAATGTAGATAACATACAATCCAATGGCACGCACTACAAATTTGAAATTGATCAATGAATAATATTTTGGGAGAGGTGGAAAATTTCAACAATCATGTTAAAAATAATAATGATACAAGAAATACGCTTAATATTGGTTTATTAGTGTGTGAGCCTCATCTGAACTTTCAAATCAATTTGAATTTTCATATTATTATCTAGTTTAATATGCATATGTGCTGGTACACGAAATTGTTTTCACGTTTTGAGCAAGGTGGCCGATCTGAATCTGATGTGATGATCTGTTCGTTTTGCTTTGATATGCTCATTTAGATTTTTCATTATGAGTTAATGACTTCTGAATAAAGTCAAATAAATCAAAAATTTTCACAGGCAAATGAAAATTGGAAGTTAAAATTAATTTGTAATTGAAACTAATTTTTATTTTGACGGAATATAGGAGAACCTTATGTTTTACTCAATTTTCTTTTTTTTTTATATTCATACTTCTGGCATCGCAGGCTGAAAAGCCATCACCGCTGTTCCAGAAATTCTGAGGAGGCCCTCCAGAGCCTCCCATAAGGGTCTCTGGAGCTCCCCACAAGGGACCTCAGAGTCTCCTGCAAGGGCCCCCAGAGCCTCATATAACGGTCACCAGAGCTTCCCACGAGTCTCTCCAGAGCCTCCTTCTTCCCAGAAAAAATAGAATAACTCTCAAAAGGAATTTCTTTGCCATTAAGATTTGCATATAATAATTAACCTTGCCGGTTTCCCACATATGGCATATATGTTGCTATAGATTGAATCTCAGTGAACTTTTATAATTAATTCATGTTTTACCTGCCCAGGGAAGAATAACATAATTTTTTTGATTTCTTGATTTTTTGTTTTAATTTTTCAACTATTTCAATTCTTTCTAGGTATTTCTAATAGCAACCGATAAAATAGAATGTTCAGTAATAAGTTTAAGAAATTTTTAAAGAGGCCCTTCAGAGCCTCCCACTGGGACCCCTAAAACCTCCCGCTAGGGCCTCTACAGCCTTCCACGACGGCTTCCAGAGGCTCTCACAAGGGCTCACAGGGCTTCTCGCTATTAATTAAATTAAAATCAATATTATCAAGATTTTTATTATCTTTTAAAATTTAATAAACCTGGCTAACAATCAATCTAAAATCAGAATAAATATTTGATAATGAATGAGTTGAATGAAGAATGTATGAGAACGACTTAAAGAAAATATTAACGTTAAGCCCGCATGAAACTCACAGGGTTATTATATATATAAACATGTCTTCCACAAAATCACTGAACTTTCCATTGCGTAACAAGCAGAGTTCTATAAAATTAAAATGATTTACAACGATATATGAGATAGCTACCACTCAAATATAATCTTACAGTATATAATGAAACATTTTGAAGAATATTCTTGAGTAATACTCGTATCAAAATTCTTTATAACTTAGTCTCCTTTATTTGAAAAAAATGAGGTCCTTGGCAGGTATCCTGTGTTTGAGTTTGGCGGTCTTACCTAATCCTATTGGTAAATACAATGTAATATCTATCATTTAGAGTGAATTTTTATTTGCAGTATATTTACTTTCTACATGTGATCATTAAATATCATTCTAATTGAAATACCTTTCTTTCTTTCATCATACTAAAAATTGCGCCTATCTCGTCAGAGCAAATTTCTGGATTGTGGAGTGTTGAATGAAAGATTCAAAATCAAGCTTTAATTTTTTCATTTTAATAGGAAAACGGATACAGATACGGAAGCGGATTCTGACACGGTTACTAAAAAAGATATCGTCACAAAGTTTATACTCGCTCCCTTTAACGGGTTTGACAGACTTTACAGAACCATTACATGTTTTCTTATCGACAATCCTTATTATTACCTTACCAACTATTTCTTGCATATCGACTCAACCTCTATTCTTACTCCTAGTCGCTCGCGACCTTACCCAGGGTTTCCGTTTGCTCTTAACACTATCAAACTAAAAATTGTAGCTCTACTCCGTAAGACCACTTCATTACTCTCCTTCTTTAGAAGTCATTTTTTGGCTCTTCCCCATTCCGTGCGAACAGCCTTCTCTCTCTCAAGTCTTCCAGCTCCTCCATCCATTCCTCATCCTGACCATTGCGATTAAAAATTCGCTTTATTCTTCCTTCCATACTCACATGCAAACATGATTCCTGCTCATACTTACATATTTTACACAGATTGTCCTCTTCATTCATCCAATACCTCCTCTCCCATTCTGAATCTCACCACTATATTCCATTTGCTCTCCATTTTAATTTTTTTCAGGTATTCCGGCTCCCCTTCAAGCTTCACCTTTCTATACGAGCTGCTGTACCTTGACTCTTTCATATTGACTTGCACGCCACATTCAAATCTCATTTCGCATCCCCCCTCCTCCCATTTGGAACATACCACGTTACGCCTCTCCTCTTTGGCAATAATCTCTCGGGCACACGCTTGTGCAATCTTGCTTCCCCTTCTCAGTTTCCCTTCAGAATTCCAGGATTCTTCCAGTTGCCTAACCACCATTTTCCCACGTCCTATTTCTCCCCTCAGCATATAACCTGGGCAGCTCCAATTCATCCTCAGGACCCATTTCAGATATCTTTCATGCAGACTTTCTACACTCTGATGCTTTTTTCGTCCCCATATTTCCATTCCATAACTTAATACTGACCACGCTAGTACGTCGATCATCCGCACTCT
The DNA here is from genome assembly GCA_032362435.1 of Melikaiella ostensackeni. Classification (NCBI taxonomy): domain Eukaryota; kingdom Metazoa; phylum Arthropoda; class Insecta; order Hymenoptera; family Cynipidae; genus Melikaiella; species Melikaiella ostensackeni. Next base: position 13,304 of record JAUMHM010000002.1, on the reverse strand, counting down.
CATCCTCCAGTCGACCTTGAACCTCCTCTTTCCTTTACCCTACACTTGTATTATTACTTTGCTGGCATATTCTAATCTGTCCATTGGAATCTGTCTATTTCCAATATTGACCTTCATTTTCCTGTCCTCTTCATCTTCTCATCCAAGTCTGCCAATAGGACGCTGAACAGAAGCGGGATCGACGGGCGCCCTAATTTGAGTTCTCTTCCTGTCCAGATATCCTCCCCTCTCCTTTCACCTAACTTCGCTCTCATCTTAGTCCCAACAAATATCTCTTTTATCCTCTCTATCAGATCTTGATTCACTCCTCTCTCCTTCATCGCCTTCTATAGCACTCTTCTGTTCACGGAGTCAGATGCTCCTTTAAAATCTACAAAAAGTGCCACTATTTTCCCTCTCTTCTGCCCAAGTACCTATTGTATAGAAAATTGATCACGTCAATGTAATCTATGGTCACGCCCTCTTTCCTAAAACCCGTATGGTTGTCTGGTATACTTCCATTTTCTTCCACCAATTTTTCCAGACTCTTCCTAAGCACTTCCGCGTAAATTGTATGGCCCACTGACATGAGTGTGATATCTCTACATTTCTCTACTTTTTTCCCTCTCCTTTCTTAATCAACGGCATTACCAGTCCTGTCTTGAATTCCTCCGGCCACCCTTCGTCTCTCCAAATCTTATTGTGAATTCCCCACGTCTCTTCTTTCACCTCTTCTCCACCATATTTCAGTGCTTCATTCTCCAAGCCATCCTCACCTGTTGCATTGTATCTTCTGAGCATGAACGTATATAATGAGGACAGGAAACTCAAGTGGGAGGGTAGAGCACACGTGACTGAAGTGACGGCGCCTATGTAGCCACTCCATCCTTGTGTAGTTTGTCCTGCGCATCAGGATGTCTCTTTCTCGTTCGCGGATAAAGAGACAGCCTGATGCGCAGTACAAACTACACAAGACAACCACCCTCTCCGACGTGACCGCTGTCTCTCGTGCCACCCTCTTCACTCGACTTTCCTGCCTTCTTTATATACAGGTACGTTCTTGCTTTTGAGCCTTGAAGTAGCCTCACCCACCTTTTTCCTACAAATCTCGTTTCGGCTGTCCTCGTCCCCGTTACTGCCCTTCTTCCGGCACCTTTTTCTCTATTTTTCACGCTCCCTGGCCAACTTCTGAACTATTCCGTTCATTCGTCCATCCCGCTTTTCCTTCTTCATGTTTTTTCTTTCACATTCTTTCCTGTGCATCATTTCCTATTCCCTCCCTTCCTTTACCGCATTTTCGATCTCTTCCTTGTACTTTTCTTTCTCCCTCTGTCTTTTGCAGGAACGTTCTTTTGGACGTTATATATATATATATATATATATATATATATAGAGGGGGGGGGGAATTGGTCAAGTAACCATCGCAGGGTCTTCCTGGGAGCGACAGCCATCTATGAAAATGACACTGACTCCCAGAAGAACCGCACTTAATCACACCTATGGCCACGCCTCACAACCGTGAGATGGGTGACCACATAGTACGATGGAATCACGACGAAAGGTCGGCTAAACCCTCATAAGTCTTGAGGACACAGAGCGACCCAAAAATGACAGCTCTTTGCATATATCTCGCAAGTGCCTTGTCATTTCTCTGGAACGGGGGTATGACTTCGAAGTCACGAACCAGTGATGCTTTCGTATCACGAACATCGTTCGTTTCTCTTCGTCAAGGAGTACGATGTCAGGCCTTGAGTGTACAACTTTTAGCCAAAAGTCGAAGTTCCAGTAAATTTCGCACAACTCGTTCTCGACAAACGACTCTATCTCTCTGGGAGCGTTCGGCAGGTCAGGGTCACGGTTGACACCATGAGACCAGCAAAGATGGTAATAAAGCACTTAGGCCGCATTCTGCCTGTGGAGATACGTCGTTGCCGCGTGAGTGGGACACCCGGATAGTGTGTGGTATAGGTGCTCAGAATGTGCATGACAGGCTCTGCACCTGTCGCTGGGAACTTCTTCATGTAAGATGCGGTTACGGTATACCAAGGTGGCAATGACAACGTCCCTACACGTGAAAATAAAACTTACTGTGCGTGAATTGAGTCCGGATGATTTAAGGAAAGGAAATGTCAACTCCATCGGCAAGGACTGGTCTTTTGAATTTCTGAAAAAGTTTCCGTGCATTTCCTTGTCGTGAAGCTGTTCGAGGAAGTTGATCACCTCTGCTTTCTTTACTCGGGCTTTTAGAAGTGAGGCATCGAGATGGAATAATGCACTTTCCTCACTTCTGATGTTAAGATTCAGGTCAAGGGTCTCGGCTGCCTGCTTCGCGGCTTTGTAGAGAAACGCTCTTTTGCTAATCATCTCGTGCTTCCTGACCATTGTCAGGAGGGGATCTCTTTCGTTTGCCATGATGTCAGCTGTACCCAAGGAAATTTGGTCATAAAGGCACTGGATATTTAGAAATCTGCGTCCGCTCTTATATGGTGGGATGTATAAGCGCGGAATGGACGAGTTGATATGCAAGCTCTTCTGCATATGCATGACCTCACGTATGGCAACATCGAGGGTCGTGAGCTCTTGCTTCGTCCATGGAACCACCCCAAATAAATGGAGTAGAACCGGGACGGCAAGCATGCTAGCTGCAGATATCTTGTTCAACGCCGACAGATTGGAAGATCAAATCTGTCAAAGGAGACGCTTGTGCCTGCTTCAAAGAGCATCCTTTACTGATGTTATATCCTGAATGCAGCTCTCCGGCACGACTAGGTATAGATAGCTCTCCTCAGCGCAAAGGTCTCTAACAGCGCTGCTGTTCACGAGATTAAGGTCATCGCTAACGCTAGCAGGTCGTCCTCGTTTCAAAAGAATCTTGGCACACTTGTCCAATCCAAGTTCATACCAATTTCTCGTGTGTACCTCTCGACTATCTTTAGAGCATCCTTAAGGTGCTGTGTCCCAATAGCATAGATCTTTATCTTATCCATATAAAATATATGAGTGACCTTATGCTCGCGATTATGAGGTCCGCCGCAAAGGTACCCACGAGAATTGCGTGGTGCGAGAGATAGTGGTAAAAGTGTGATGCAAAAAGAAAGGGGGCTCATGGTGTCACCCTGAAAGACGCCCTTCTGGAAAGTGACGCTGTTAGTTGTCACATGACGTTTTCCAGATGAGATTGTAAATTGGTTTTCTAAAGGGGCATCAGTCGATTAGCAGTTTTACCTGGCAGGCTGCTATGCCTCTTTTCGATCAACGTTTTTCGTTGATTTCTCTTCACACAGGTCCAATCGCCCGAACAATCATGTCGTTCGAAATAGCTGTAAAGATCTTATACAGCGTGTTCAGACAAGCTGGTGTGTAGAAGTAAACTTCATCCACCAGAAGTTCTTCAAACCATCCGATCTGGCCGCGGAGAGTTTTCTGTGCCCCGTAGTGCTTTCATCACCTCTTCGGCAGTGATTGGTGGATATTTTTCTTCAAACGTTGAGAGGTTGTTACACAGCTCCTTGAAACGCATAGTATTCTCAGTGTCTTGATGCAATGGGTGTTGAACTTCGTAAATCTCTCGCCAAAAAGTGTCTACCTCCACGGACGTGGGCGGATTTCCGAAAGAAACAGGGTGATCGCTAAAATGGCGCGAAGTTTCAGCGAAAAACTGTTGATTCTCCCTGATCCATCCCTTCCCCTCCTGTATTCTCCTCCTGGCGTCAGATATCACCCGTATTTTGTGAACAATGTGCTGCTTGATAGACTGCAGCTTTGACTTGTTCAATGTGTGATGGTGGATTCTCAGTTCATGAGTGAACTTTTGTACCCTTACCGTGAAAAGCTTACCAGATGTTATGAAGTCAATCAAACACAGAATACGAAATATGATAATACTCGTAATTCAAAGTATATTTCCAATTGCAGCATAATTACTTCAATCTAATCTAGTTTAAGGGAACAAATACCTTCATAGGAGCCCCGCACGGGCCATTCTTTTTAGTTGAATTGTCGAAGGGTGACCTTCACCAGAACACTACTAGAAAGTCCAGTTGGACCCATATCGACAATACCTTTACGTTATTGATGAGGCCCCGACTAATTTTACCATATAGAGGCCGATTAGGAGCTTCTGTATGAAGAATAGCAACAAAAAGTGAAGGCTGTTTAGAGAATAATTTTTTTTTGCAGAATTAGCTTGGGCACATAAACCAGCCGCTATTCATCCTTTTCCAATTCAGCTCCATGTTCATCATTACGAGAGCTTATACAATCCCGGAGCAGTTTACGAATTGATGGCAGGCAGCTTTCCACGTGCAGGAACAGATGAAAAGCATGAATACATCATTGGACTCATTATATCTGGAAAGTTGTGTGCATTTATGACTCCTAGAGCGGATCTCCGTAATGCCTATAAAAGAGTTAAAATACGCATACGTGGCAACAATGCCAACGAAATCGTACCAATATCGAATGAGGATCCTTTGAATCGCCTGTTCTTTAATGAATTCGGGCCACAAAACATTCGCCATGTCCATATACAGGAATAATTACACTCAAGAATATACAAGGGCAATACTGGCAGAAGGTGGCCCATTTTTTTAAATTGAGAAAAAATATACATTTTTGTCCAATCCAAACGCATGCACATTTTTTGAGTACATTTTAGTGTGAAAATGTACAGTATCCACATTTTCTCTGTTTTCATAATCTTCCTTTCTTCACTTACTGTACAGTTCGGCGCACAAGAAATGCCCAAGTATCAAATTAAGTTGACAAATGGCATCAAAACGTTGCGAAATGGTTAGTTTTCATACTTTACAGAATGCATTTGCCAACTTTTTGCAACGTTTCAATACCCTGGTTTTGTGTGTGTGTTGTTAGCGAGGAATATCATTTTAATTCGGTACTGAGACACTGTAATCTAATCTTGTATTCACTATTTATATTTGAATTACTTATTGTTCACATGACTGCACAGAATTTTGATTGAGTGAAAAAAAACCTAATAGGAATGACCCAACTGTATGTAGCCCGCATTATAGTTTGATAACACAATTTTCAGAAAAGTAAAAAATACTGCGAATGAAACATGTAAAAAACATTTCTTTAGTTTTTGAAATGCACGCGGTTCATTCCAGAAAAGATCATCTAGACGTTATTGCGACGTGATTTTAGGAAATTGCGGAATTGATCTGACGTGCCGTGGTCTTGGCTTTTCATTATCATGCTTTTGCATTGAGATGATTCGCTTCGTGTAAGTTCCGAGTATGATCGGGTTGTGCTTTTTCAAAAATGTATTTTCTGCTTTTAAGTGACTTTGGAAACTGAGTGCTTGCTCTGAATAATGACTTTTCCTCGTTTCTACCCTAAAAGTTCCCTAAGGCTCGTTGTGATTTCTTATAGCGATATGGTTCCAAGGGACAAGCTCGCGCCTGTAGAAAAGATTTTTTTGGGATGAAAATAAACTGTTGTTGATGCAGTGCTGTGCACCGAGTGTCAGAAACCTCATCACCCAGGATGTTCTAGCCGTACAACTACACTCGAGAATTGTGCTTTTCCTAAATGCTTGAACCGTCACCGGCACCACGATCGGCGTAGGATATCAAGCATATAATTAATGGAGCGATTGCTGACGTTAAACTCAAGTAAAATGAAGACTTTACTAGCGTCAGTGTTTTACTGATAGTTGGCATTGATTTCTTCAAAATTTCGCAATCAATCTTCGGGCGTTTTCTTGCAGGTGATATTGAAATAGGAATTAGTGTTTTCCTTCAACATGCTTATTGAGATTCTTGTATTCTGAGTTAATGCTGTCCGAAGAGAGTCAAATAATACCAAATTTTTCACTGGCGAATAGAAATTGAAAGTTGAAATCAATCTGTAATTGAAATTGATTTTTATTTTGACGAAAATAAGAGAACCTTACGTTTTATTCAATTTTCCATTCTTTTCATATTTGTGCTCCTGGCGTCCCATGCGAAAAAGCAGAAGAATACAAGAACTTCAATTGCTTACCATTAAAATCTCTTTGATGACATAAATAATTAGTTTAGAACTGAAGAACGTAGAGTGATCAAATCCCTTACCTTTTAAGAATTTTTAGATTCTTATAATTTCTTAACTACGAATTTTCAAAATTAAATTTCGACTGTTTAATGGTTAACACGTATAGCGCTTATTTTGACCACCGCGGGTATTTTTAAACAATTAAAAAGGCACTATTCTAACCTTCCCGTTCATTCAACTTCCAGAACTAAATGTAGCATTAAGATAAATGAAATATTTTCAACCTGTACAAAAATTGGTATTTCTTTCTTTATATTCAGAATTAAGGATACAAGTTAGTACCCAGTCTAATATTTCCTGCCTCAATCGATCTCGCAAAAAATTATTGACATAAATAATTAGTTTGGAACTAAAAAGCGTAAAATGATCATATTACTTACCTTTCAAGAATCTTTAGATATTTATTAATTCTTATCCACTGATTTGCAGTTGTGATTTGCAAGTTTCAAGTTTCAGAATTGGAAAATCTATGATTTTGATGACTTGCATGACTTGCAATTGAGAGTTTCTAAATTTTGAAAATCTACAATTGGAAATTATGCAAGTTTCAAGTTTTAGAATTGAAAATTCTGTAATTTTTACGACTTGCATTTAAAGATTTTTCAACTTGTAGATTAAGAATTGGAAACACTTGACTTTTGATCTTCAAAATAAGAAAAATTCAAACATTCTAATTCACACGCCTTCAAAATACAAGAGTTTTCAGTTGCAAATCTACAAAAACGAACTATTCAAAACAAAACAAAAAACACTCGAAAGTGCATTATTTTTGATCGTACAGTTATACACATTCAACACTGAAGAATTTTTGATTGTAAATCTTCAGGATAGACCTATTTTGAAAAGATGTTCAAAATTTTATGATAATAAACTATAAACATTCAAAATTAAATAAGTCGCCGAATTAAATTTAAATTGTATGGGAGCCGATGCAGCTTTTTGGTATTTATTTACATCTATGATTATTACACAGCTTCACCAAAAAAAATCGAAATTTTGTTTGCGGGGACCTGACCCACCGTACTATATGTAATCGAGCATGCTGAAACCGAATACGGAGTCCAAATAACCCTATCACGTCAGGTTGTTTCCTAACCTCAAAAAATGGGCTATAAGTCATGAAATTCAATAGAAACCCAAACAAAAACCCATAATCATATATCCAATCAACCCCACAGCCCTATAACCTCAAAACCCCATAACCCTAAATCTACAACCCCAAACCCTAAAACCCCATAACCCAGTGAAAAAGAGACTTCTGCGCGTTCAAGCAGTGAAAATCAATATGTTTGAAACAGCTATGCCCTTTAACCCCTCAACCACGTAACCTTAAAACCTCATAATCCTAAACCTCATAACCTCAAAAACCATATAACCCCATAACTCCATTGATGACGAGACAGAAGGGTTGCTTCTATCAGTGTTAAAAAAATTTTTTTTCGTTTGTTCGCAATTCAGGGCACCTTCGCGTGGTTGACGGTGAGAAACGGAGTTATTTCATGATCCGACAGAGACCCTGGGTAACGACGTTCATGCCGTCATGGCAAACACACGAGAAAATTCACGATGCATGGAATCGGATACCTAGTATCGGCGGCTGGTCAGGGTGAGCAAGCGGGCCCGCAGGCGTCGTCATCATGTGACCGCAGCTCTGTAGAGGTGGATATCTTCGCCTTTACAGAGTTTACAGCTTCAAGATGTAACACAGCCAAAGGAACTCATATACAATATGAACGTGATGATCAAAGCAAACAGGATCAATTCTGTTATGCTTGTTGTATGTATGCGCCACCAAACATTCGGAAAAACATCACTGATGTTGCTTCTACTGCATACAGTTACTGTTTTACAAATGATGCAATAAATCAGAATAAAAACTGGGTTCCAGCCCTCGTGAAAATAAAGACCGAAAAAGGACCGATTCCAAACCGCTTGAAGACAGGGTTTGAACTTTTTCTGGTATGCACCTCTCAGCCTGTACCTGGCTTATTTTTATGGTATTGAAATAGATACTACTCTCTCTGTCTGACACATAGCTCTGTATTTACAGACTCTCTGGGTGGGACGAGGGGCAATTAAAACGTGGTCTTCTGGGGACCAGAATATGACGATCTAAGACCGTTTTGAAACCAACGTCTATACCTGCTTACAGTAGTCTTTTTTCGGTCTTTATTTTCACGAGGGTAAACCAACGTGACATTACTATAAGCATATTGAAAATTTCAAAAAGAAGTAATAAAAATTGTTTCAGTTTCAACAGTTTTAATTTATAACTTATATGTACATTTATGTTTTTTTTCAAGTCTTCAATCAATATGAACAAAATATTTAAAGAACACATAGTTTGCACACTAGCTGTAGATATATATATATTTTTTAACTGTCTTCTGTTCTCAGCCTTTTCCAAGTCTTTTCTTCTCAAATAAATGAAATATCTATCATTATTTATTACATCAAAATGATATAATCAATTCTCACAGCAGTTTTTCATTGCAGGATGTAACTAGGTTTACACCTACAAAAGTTTTCATCTACGGTTCCTTTTTAAAAGGAGACATTTCGTATTTAGTATCTTCATAAATAAATTATAACACCCATTTAATAAATACTCTCACTAAAATAAAATACTAAAATTGCATTTCTTTTTAGTTTGAAAACTGCTAACTAACTGTCTGTATCTATATTATATCTCTAATTAATTAATATTTTGAAGTTCTTGTAACGATTACTGGTCAAACTGATTTTTGGAGAAATGAGAAAAAGTCTACCTCGGCCCGGATTTGAACCGGGAACACCGACTTTACATGAGTGGAGCGTTAACCAATTACGCCACCGAGGCCGC
>JAUMHM010000001.1:19321784-19350330 GCA_032362435.1 Melikaiella ostensackeni | reverse complement strand
TATTAGGAAATGGTTCACACGTCCCTGACTGTTTACGTTTCGAGGAATCCGGTTTAGGACCAAGGCCAGTGCGAAGCCACTCCCGAAACTGTTCTTATATTGGAGTTCGAGTGCACTTCATTGTACTCCATCTACGTCTGGCAGTTGTCTTACTCTCCGAACCATACCTTCTACACTGGAACCTCCATTCAACGGCGGTCTCGAGTATGGCCTGCGATGGCCGTGAAGCTCTTCCAAGAATTTCTATATCGTAAACAGTCAGGGTCGTATGAATCATTTCCAGTAGGAATACATAATATTAATTGACTGTCTTTTGTACAAATGTAGATTTTCGTTATCATAAAGGATGGACCTTCTTCAATGAAGCCGGCGGAAATTCTAGGAAGACGGTATATGAAGGACCGTTAAATGGAGGTTCCAGTGTGTTTAGATAAAATACATTTCCGAAAATATACGGAATTTCAGAGAGTTTGAACATAAAGATACACTAATGTAGTTGCTACAATCCACCCAACTTAAAGACCACCAGATTCAAAACTCCTGCATCCGAATGGCGATCGGTTCAGTGTCAGTTGGATATTTGCCGAGGAATGTCGATGGCTTTGCGAGTGCCAGGTCGAGCCGGCTCGTAAATTACTTATCTCGGGCGACACGTGGAAGCCGCAACAAGGTGGGGGTGCAGAAGAAAGAGCAACAGTTCGACATCGACCTCGTCTATCAGAGGAACAAGGAGAGCCAATCGGTGTAAAAGCGTGAGAATAGTTGTGTGTATGCACTGCAAACGCACAAACCAACACACCGATGGCCTACATAAGTATAGCTTGCATACATAGACACCATTGACCGGGATATCTGTCCTGGGATGAATGAACCGTTACGTCACGCACTTGTACTCTGGGTTCCCCATCGCCTCCTCCACAAAGCCCTCCCTATCTCCTCTCCTCCTCTTTTCTAAACGTGCTCGCATTATATTATGTATACAGTGGTGTACCAGCCTCCTTCCTTCCTTCCTTCCATCGATTAGCGAGGGCATTCCTGGGGACGACCGCTATAGTTCCCGTCAAGGGTCAATGTATCCTAGCTTCTGTTCAGACAGTCCGCAGACTGCGGACGATTGTTTCGTCACGCGACTTCGACTGGTCCACATTTTCTTGGAAACTGCAAATACGAGGTTTGTTCGATAAGTTCGGTAAAAAAGCAAGTAAATTTTTTTTTAAAGTTTGGTTTTATTTCTCAACATACTCTTCTTCGAGGGCTACATACTTTGTCCAGCGAGATTCCAATTTTTCCATTTCTTCAGAAAAGTAAATCTTCTCGAGGTCTGCAAAATACTCATTTACGGCATCGATTACTTCTTTATTGGACGAGAATCTCTTCCCACCGGGCCAGGTCTTCAAGCTGGGGAACAGAAAGGAGTCGCACGGAGCCAAGTTTGGAGAATAGAGTGGATGAAGAAACAATTCGAAGCCTAGTTCGTGTATTTTTGCCATTGCGATTGCGGAGGTGTGAACCAGTGCGTTGTCGTGATGAAACAGCACTTTTTTGTGCACGAGTCGTGGCCGTTTTTTTTGTAGCTCGGTTTTCAAACGGTCCAATAATGATTCATAGTACGTTTCTGTTATAGTTTTACCCTTCTCCAAGTAATCAATGAGGATAATTCCTTGGGAATCCCAAAATACTGTGGCCATCACCTTTCCAGCTGACAAAACAGTCTTCGCCTTCTTTGGCGCACTGTCACCAGGCAGTACCCACTGCTTTGACTGCTGCTTTGTCTTGGGTGTATAATAGTGGATCCAAATTTCGTCCACAGTCACGAATCGACGCAAAAAGTCCTGCGGATTCCGATTAAACATCGCCCAACACTGCGCTGGAACGTCTTTTTGGTAGCGCTTTTGATCGGGAGTCAGCAATCACGGCACACGTTTTGCACACACATTTTTAACCTCCAATTTTTCGTGTAAGTTGTTCAGTTGTTCAGTGAAGATGCCTACAGCCTTAGAAATCTCACGCGTCTTGATTCGGCGATCTTCCATAACCATATAATGAATTTTTTCCACCATATCCGATGTGGTGACCTCAATTGGGCGTGAGTGCGCTTCATCTTTAGTTGTGATTCGGCAACGTTTAAATTCGTTTATTCAAAAATAAACGGTTTTCAACGAAAGAGCAAACTCCCTGTGAACTTCGTTTAACTCGGCATTTCGCTTTTTGGCTGAAGCTTGGTAGAGGTCAATTTGAAGAGTGCTATTTCTTGGCCATATACTGCGAAGTTCATTTTGGCACCATCTATCGGGAAATTTACCTTGCTTATCAAACGAACCTCGTATTCAACTGGTGCAGCATTTTTAATTTTTCGTATATTGATTTAAAACCAATTTATTCAGACTATTCCTTTTTTCAATATAGAAAAAGGTAATAATCAAAAACAACACATTTTTATAAATTGCTAACTTCCTCGAATTTTTATACTATATTTAAGTAAAAATCTTAATATTATTCACAGGCAACCCTGCAGATTGGAACAAATATTTGCTTAATGTCTCTCTTTTGAAATTTCTTAAAGTTCGAAATGAAATCTTGCTTATAAAAATTTTTTGAGAACTAAAAAAGAACACCCAAAAAGTTCACATATAAAAAAAAGACTTCAAAACTATCCACTTTTACGGCTCATTAGACACAAATGTACAATAAATGTACAACAAAAAGAAAAAAAGAGGGAGAAAAAGAAAGAGTTAACCAAACCAAACTTCTCACTCTTTCTTTTCTCCGTCTTTTTTACACTACTAGGGATCAATATGTTTCGAAGCCAGTTTAGACTTCCTAATTAGGGGTAATTCATAGGAAAACTACAGTTATAAATAATGAAACCTATATTAAATAAATTTAAATATTACGTGAGAATAAAAATAAAGAAATGAATATCAAACGTTGTTTGGTCAATTTTTCGATTTCCTTATTACGTAATATCAAAAATCTTCAAGATCAAAATGAAATCCTCTTTCTCATGAATTTTTTTTTTGTACCAGAATAGAAAACACCAAAAAGTTCTGTGTACCTGTACATGGCAAAATTTTTAAACCAAATTCAAAATAGATTTCTTAAATTTATTGGTAGTCTCATTAAAAGTTTCTTCATTTCTTTTTATTGTTGAAATCAAAACATAATTTCTTTAGAGGTGTGCACTCATTCCGATTGAATTTCCAGTGCAAATTGGAACTTATTCGGGCATGCTTGGAACATAGGATTTTTAAAAAATTCAGATTAATTAGAAAAAAATCAAAGCTAATTAAGTTACTTTATAAGTAGGATTTCTCAAAACCGAAATTGTTCAGTTGGTTTTGAAATAAAATCCATCTGAAATAACACAAACCGGATGTAGGATTCAAAAACCGATTTCGATCGGATTCGAATATTCGACAACCGATTTGCCATCACATTCCCCCAATTTTTATTCAATTTTACTGAATTCCATAATGCCAAAACAGAAAAATCATAACAGATAAAAAATTAACTTCCTGCGCAGAAAATCCAAAAATTGTAATCCAATGTTTTGTAACAATTCATCACAAACACTAATTGAACAGGCGTTTCAATTATGTCAAGAACACAAAATAGATAGTCAAAACATTTTATCATCAATGAGATTTAATTATTAAAATTTAAAATTTTGATAATTTTCTAAAACATGGAGACAGTAATCCACTTTTCAAAGAAAAATTTCAATTTAGAAGAAACACTTTCTTCACAGTGAAAATTCTTTTCGATTTTAATTGGGAAGAAACTTCAGAAATACTAAGTGCAGTGTCCCAAGTCCCGCCGTAAACTGACATTGACTGACAAGAAGAGACCTCACAGAAAACCTCATATTTTTGGAAATTCATTTCAAACCACTTGTGGGAGAGACGAGCGATTAAGACCCTCTATTTTTTCACTACATAGCTATCCCAATGTTAGGCGAAATAGTCGATTTTTAACGGCTATATCGTCCAGCTTACCCCTTGTAAAAATCACATGTTCGAAGAATGTCAACAGATGCCAGGAAAATTATTCAGAAAGATTTTCATTTTTCATTTTAGGGCTCTTAGGTGATTTGAGGACTTGGCATTATTATTGGCTTCGGGACGCCGCGGCGTTTCGGAGACAATAATAGTGTCAAGGTCCAACACCCTCGGCGCGCCGGGGGTGTTGTTGATGTAAACATAGGGTGATTTCTATTGTAGAAAAATGTCATATACGTCAAAAACATGAATGGGTATTAATATTGGTATCATATTAGGAACTATCCATAAACAGGGTGTCTATCAAATCCTGGAAAAAAATTCCCTAACAATTCCAGGTTTTTTCCAGGTATGTATTTCTACACTTTTCAAGGTGTTTATAGATTTTTCCAGGTATCATTTTTCTTAATGAGGAACCATTCAGCATTTTTTAGAGCAGTCGACCCTATACAGTATAAACCCTTTCAAATTCGAAGCATTACATAATTTCACTGTTTCGTACAAAATTCGTATTTTTGGCTTGAAATTTCAACAGTTTGGTAGAAAATTCAACTATTTTACAGAAAACTCGTTTTTTTGGTTTAAAAATTGATCTCTTTTGGTAGACATTTCATCTTCTTCAGTTAAAAGATACAACTGTTTGGTTAGAAATAATTCTGTTTTGGTTGATGATTTAACTGTTTTGTTGAAAATTCAATTACTTGGTTGACAATTCAACTAGTTGGTTGAAAATTAACTTTCTTGGTTGGAAATTCAACTCTTGTTGAAAATGTATCTTTTTGGTTTAAAAATTTATCTCTTTTGGTAAAGATTTCATCTTTTCTGGTTAAAAATGTAACTTATTGTTATAAAATTCAACTATTTGCTTGAAAATTAACTTGTTTGTTGAAAATTCATAGTTTCAGGTTCAAAATTGAACTGTTTTGTAGAATATTCGTTTTCTTGTTTTAAAATTTTAATAGTTTAGTAAGAAATTCAACTATTCGATTGAAAATGTACGTGTTTGGTTCGACATCAATTTTCTTGTTGAAAGTTCATATTTTCGCATTGAAATTTCAACTCTTGTTGTAAATTAATCTTTTTGGTATAAAAGTTTATCTCTTTTGATAGAAATTTAATCTTTTTTGACTAAAAATGCAACTATTGGGTTGCAAATAAATCACTTTTCGTTGAAGATTCAATCATGTTGTTGAAAATTGAACTATTTGATTGAAAAATATTTTTTTTTTGAAAATTCATTTTTTTGGGTTCAAAATTCAACTCTTTTGCAGAAAATTTCTCTTTTTGGCCTGGAAATTCAACAATTTGGTTGAAATATTTTTTCTTTCTTGATTGAGAAACCTTTCTCGGTTGAAAATTCAACTCTTATTGAAAATTCGTCTTTTCAGTTTAAAAATTCATCTCTTTTGGCAGAAATTTCATCCTTTTTAGTAAAAATGTAATTCCTTCGTGAAAAATTAACCTCTTTTAGTTGAGGATTCAACTGTCTTGGTAGAAAATTCAACTATTTGGTTAGAAATCAACCTTATTGTTGAAAATTAACTTTCTTGCTGAAAACTTATATTTTTAGATTCAAAATTCAATTTCATTTTTTTTGGTTAAAAAGGCAACAGTTTGGTTGCAAACTAATAATTTTTGTTTAATAATTCAACTATGTTATTGAAAATTGAACTATTTTATTAAAAAATAATTCTTTTGTTGAAAATTCATATTTTTGGGTTCAAAATTCAACTGTTTTGTAGGAAATTCGTCTTTTTTATTCAAAAATTCATCTCTTTTGGCAGAAATTCCATCTTTTTTGGTAAAAATGTAATTCCTTCGTAAAAAATTAACCTCTTTTAGTTGAAGATTCAACTGTTTTGGTAGAAAATTCCACTATTTGTTCGGAAGTCAACCTTATTGTTAGAAAAATTAACTTTCTTGCTGAAAACTTATATTTTTAGGTTCAAAATTCAACTGTTTTGTAGAATATTCGTCTTTTTGGTATTTTTTGTTAAAAATGCAACTATCTGGTAGGAAATTAATCTGTTATGGTTGAGGTTTCAACTATTTTGGAAGGAGAATTCCACCATTTGGTTGAAAATTAACTTTTTTTTAAATTCATATTTTCGGGTTAAAAGTTTAACTGTTTTGGAGAAAATTCATCTTTTTAGCTTGAAAATTCAACAGTTAGACTGCAAATTAACTATTTTCTTAAAAATGTGTCTTTTTGGCTTGAAAATTCAACATTTTGGTTGAAATATTTTTTTCATTTTTTACTGAAAAATCTTTCTTGTTTGAATTACTATAACTCTTGTTGGAAATTCATCTTTTTGGTTTAAAAATTCATTTCTTTTGGTAAAAATTTCGTCTTTTTTGGATAAAAATGCAACTTTCTGGTAGAAAATTAATCTGTTTCGGTTAAGGATTCAACTATTTTGATAGAAAATTCAACCATTTGATTAAAAATTCAATTTTTTTTTAAATTCATATTTTCGGGTTAAAAATTCAACTGTTTCGGAGAAAATTCGCTTTTTAGCTTGATAATTCAACAATTAGGTTGCAAATGAACTTTTTTCTTGAAAATTCGCCTTTTTTTGGTTGAATTCAACTGTTTTTGATTTAAAATTTGAATCTTTTTTGGTTGAAATATGAACTATTACATTTTTTGTTGAGAATTCATCGTTTTTGGTTAAAAATTCAACTACTTGATTGAAAGTGCAACTACTTTGTTAAAAATTCATTTTTTTGGTTGAAGATTCATCATTTGTGTTAAAAGTTGATCTTTTTGATTACCAATTCAACTATTTTGTTGAAAATTCGTCTTTTTAGTTTGAAAATTTATTTCTTTTAGTAGAAGTTTAATCTTTTTTTGGTTAATCCCTTAATATCTTCGGAAATATTTTTAAATCCATAAAAATCTTTGAAATCCGTTAAAATCCCTAGAAATCCCTTGAAATCTTTGAAATAGCTAGAAATCTGTAAAAATCATTTATAATCCCTTGAAATCTTTAGAGATTCAATAAAATTCTTTAGACCTTGTGATATTCCTTGAAGTACTTTAAAACCCCTTGAAACTTTTGCTTTAGAATCGCTATAAATCCCTTGAAATTTCATTCTCTAAAGTTTAGTTCTTTAGAAATCCCTTGAAGTCTTTGTAAATCATACAAAATTCTTCGAAATCCCTTGATTTTTTTAATGTCTTGAAATCCTTCAGAATCTTTTAAAATAACTTAATATCTTTTAAATCCTTTTAAATTTTTTGAATTCCTTTGTATCTCTTGAAATTGTTGAAATCCCTTGAAATAAAATGTAATGCATTTCCTAAAGTTCTTGAGAAATTCGTTAAAATCCTTTACAATCTCTTGAAATCTTTGAAAATCGTAAATCTGAAATCCCTTGAATATAAATGAAATCAAACTTATTAATTAAAGTTCTTTAAAAAGCCGTTAAAATCCTTAGAACTCTTTCAAAACCCTTGAAATCTTTAGAGATTCAATAAAATCTAAAGTTTAGTTCTCTAGAAATCCCTTGAAGTCTTTGTAAATTGTACAAAATTCTTCGAAATCCCTTGAAATTCTTTAAATGCCTGGAAATCTTTTGAAATAACTTAAAATCTTGAAAATTTTTAAAAAATTTTTGAATTCCTTTATATCTCTTGAAATTGTTGAAATCCCTTGAAATGAACTGTAATTTATTCCCTTTAGTTCTCGACAAATCCGTTAAAATCCTTTAAAATCTCTTAAAATCATTGGAAATCGTAAATTTGAAATCCCTTGAACATAAATTAAATCAAACTTATTCATTGAAGTTCAATAAAAAAAAACCGTTCATATCCTTAAAAATCTTTGAAATTCCTTAAAGTATCTCAAAGTCACTTGAAATCACTTAAAATCTCTTGAAATCTTTGGAAATCGTAAAAGTCATTTAAAATAAGTAGAAATCACTTTAAATCCCTTGAATATAAATTAAATTAAACGATATTCATTGAAGTTCTCTAAAAAGCCGTTTAATAATGTTGAAATCTTTGGAATTCCTTGAAATCTTTCAAATCTTTGGAGATTAAATAAAATCCTTCAAATCTTATGAAATTCTTTGAAATACTTTGAAATCCCTTAAAATGTTTGGAATCGCTAAGAATCCCCTGAATTTCAATTTAATTTCATATATTTTCCAAATTTCTCTAGAAATCCCTTGAAATCTTAGGAAATCGTAAAAAGCCATTAAAATAAGAATAAATAATTTGAAATCCCTTGAGAATGAATTAAATTTAAACATATTCATTAAAGTTTTCTTTAAAAAAATTTACATCCATGAAAATCTCTTATATCCCTTGAAATCCTTGGAGATTTAATAAAATCCTTCAAATCTTGTGAAATTCCTTGAAACACCTTAGAATCGTATGAAATCTATGGAATCGTCAGGAATCCCTTGAAATTTCATTTAATTTATTTTTCTGTTCTCTATAAATCTCTTGAAATCTTTGGAAATCCTACAATATTCTTTGAAATCCCTCGAAGCTTTTGAATACTCTTGAAATTCTTTGGAATCCCGTAAAATCCCCGGAAATATTTGAAAATCTTTGAAATCCTCTGAAATCCCTTGAAATGTTTCGAAATCTCATAAAATCCGTGGCAATATTTTTAAATTTCTTGAAAACCGATGAAATCCTTTAAAATTACAGTAGGACCTCTCGGATCGGGACTCAACTTTACAATATTTGCAAGTTTCAAATGTACATATACGGTGATGATTAAAAATTTTTTTTTCCACACATTTTTTATCGCTGTATAAAAATTAAAAAAAAATAATGATACTAACTTTCAGATATGAACACGAAAAAAACCTAGACCCTATTCGAGAGGCCTGTAGTTGAAATGTTTTGAAATCCCATAAAATCATTTTAAAAGCCTGAATTTCCGTGGAAGTCCCTCGAAATACGTTGAAATCATTTGGAATTTCTAAAAAAAATCCCTGACATGTTAGGAAATCTTTGAATCCGTTGATGTATTTGAAATTTTTTAGCTCTTTTGGAATTCTGTACAATTCCTATTATTCCTGTTAGCTATTTTAACAGATTCAAAAGAATTTCAAGAGATTTAAAAAATTTCAAGGAATGTCAAAGAATTTTTAGCATTTCTAAAGATTTCAAGGGATTTCAAAGAATTTCATCAGATTTAAGGGATTTTATAGGTCTTCCATTAATTTCAACGGATTTGCGGGATTTTAAATGATTTTAAAGATTTTAAGTCATTTTAACAGATTCCAAAGGATTTAAAGAAATTTCAAAAACTTCGAGGGACTTCAAAAAATTTTGTAGGATTTCCAAAAATTTTAAGGTCAATTTTAAAGGATTTTTAGAGAACTTAGGAAAATAAATGAAATGAAATAATTTTCAAGGGATTTTAAGGTATTTCAATTAATCTCACAAGATTTAAGGGATTTTATTGGACCTTCAAGGACATCAAAAATTTCTTTAGATTTCAATGGTTTTTTTAGAGAACTTTAATGAATAAGTTTAATTTAATTTATCTGAAGGGATTTTCGCTCGGATTTTCAATAATTTCTACTTATTTTGATGGATTTTTACGATTTCCAAAGATTCAAATGGATTTTAAGGGATTTCAACAAATTTCTAAAGAATTTAAGGGAATAAAATAAATTTTATTTTAAGGGATTTGTACAAATTTCAACGATTTCAAGGGATATGAAAGAATTGAAAAAACTTTCAAAGGATTTTAAGAGATTTGAAAAATGTCAAGGAATGTCGAATTTTGTAGGGTTTCCAAAAATTTCAAGGAATTTGAAAGAATTTCACAAGATTGAAGGGATTTGTAGAGAACTTTAAGTAATAAATTTAATTCAATTTATTTTTAAGGGATTTTAAAATAATGATTTCTACATATTTCAAACTATTTCGAAGATTTCAAAAGAATTCATAAGGGGTTAAAAAAATTCCAAGGGATTTCAATTAATTTTTATGTATATAATCTTTTTAAAAGCGCCCGCCACTCCTTTCAATAACTCAGGGCCTACCCACTTTTTTTTGACAATCTCAGGCCAGTCTAAACCATAAAATAAAAGCATTCAAAGCCTCAGAACTCTTCTAAATTTCAAGTATTTAAAATTTGAAAAATAAAGAAATTTTAATTCATCAATTTATCAAACTTTTAATAATGTAAAATGGAAAATTAGGAGCCCTTTATTTCTCAACTACCATCTATTTTGCTTATTTATAACTCTATTGTTACCAACAAGATATTTTTTCCTTTAAGGGTTCGATAGGAGTTTTTATAAAATTTTCATTAATCATAAGCATTTTTTGAAAAAATAAACATTTGACCTCCTAAAATGCGGATCAACAGTAAATTAGACTTTTTTCATTCTTAGGGTTCTTTCTTATTTTTCTTGTCTGAAAAAAAAGCTTAGGTTTTTTATTATTAATAATTTCGAATTGAAAACGTTCAAAATCAAACAATTTTAGATCAGGCAAAATTTTGAAAAAAGGACAATATTTCTAACGAAACGAAAAGAGATTAAACGTGCATCATTCCTACATAAAACGTTTAAATTTAAATAATTTAAAATTGAAAGTGTTTTTGAAATTGGAAAATTTTCAATCAGAAGCTCTCAAAACTGAAAAATTTCAGACTAAAATCATGAAAATTATACAATTTCATTAGAAAGGAGTTAAAATTGTATAGTTTCTAATTCAAAGTGCTCAAAATTGAACAATTTTTTTTTTTAATTGAAGAATCTCGAAATTGAATGATTTCAGACTAAAGTTTCAAAAATAGGTCAATTTCAACACCTTCAAAATTGCATAATTTCAGATTACAATTTTAAAAATTGGATCATTTAAAATCCAAAGGAATTGAAATTGTATTATTTCTAATTAAGAGCATTCAAAATTGAATTATTTGAAATTAAAAACTTGAATTTAAATGATTTTCATTTCGAAGCTTTGAAAATTTGACAATTTGAAATTCAAAATTCAATTGAATGTTTCAAACACAAAGCTTCTAAAATTCTAGAATTTTAAATTATTACATATTACATTTAAAAAATTAGAATTTAACATTAAAATTAATTTTAAAAATTTTTCGAATATCGAAAAATAAATTCACCGTCATTTTCACCGTTCAAAATAAATAAATTTTCAATTATAAACCTTTAAAATTGAATTATTCTAAAAAAATGTTGAAAATTAAACGAATCCCAACTTCATTTAAAACTGAAACAAAATTGATTACCAACAATTGTAATATTAAGATTTTGTTATACGCAAACCCTTTAGAATTTCAATTATTTTTTTAAGTTGTTTTTTTTTCAAGTTTCGTTAAGTTGAGTTTGAAATGTTCAATATTCTGGAACATTTTCAAATAATAAATAATTCTGTTTTCAATGCCAAGTTCTGAAATCTTCTCATTTTAAAGACTTGAATTTGACAAAGTATTTTCTTCATTTTCAATTGTTTTGAATTTATTCTGAAGGCATTTCATTTAGAAGTGTTTAATTACAAATCCTTTAATCTGAAAATTGTGCAACTATCAGGTCTTTCAATTTGATATTTTACGATTTCGAAGAATTGAAAAAAAACAGCCAATTTTGTATGTTTAACCAAACAATTTAGAATATTTAAATCTAAAATTATTAAATTTAAAAATGCAGTTTTGAAAGATTTAAGACATTTTTATACTTGAATTTGAAACTATTATCGATTCGGGAGAATTTCAATTCAAAATTGTTGAATCATTAAGGTTATCAATTGAAAATTATTATACAATATTAGCAGTCAAATTCTGAATATAAATCTAAAATATTTCAGGATGGCATCCAAAAACAAAAACAATTTTCTGGTCACTTCCCGATTATCAAACATTTTTCCAAGTCATTAATGATGCTTATGTGAGAACAACATTGTTTAAATTGATATTAAAAGAGTCAAAATTCATTGATGAAAATATTATCCGCTCGAAACCGAAACCAAAACCGAATGCTTATTTTTACAAATAAATAATAAAATGTTGATTTTTCAACCTGAAAGTACTTAAAGAAAAAACTAAAGCTTTCCTTTCAGTAAAAAAAAAGAAAAAAAGAACCCCTAATTTAAACAAAAATGAAAATTTATGTTTAACCTCCATTTTCGACCTTCCCTCTTGGTAAATATGTGTCCCACCGACAACATTTTTTTTCATAAACTATCATCCAATATTACTCACTTCAAAATTAGAAACTATTTCAAAATAAAACATTTAAAATTGTATAATTTTAAAGCCTAAAACATTGTGAAATTATAAATCTCTAAAAATTTGGAAATTTCAAACCAAATATTTTTGAATTTGAGCTTTTAAAACAAAAAAACTTTAGTTTCAAGGCCTCCAAATGAAACTGTTTTAGAATTGCACATTGAAAATTATAATTTTAAATTGAAATTATAGAAATCTTAAAGATGATAAATATTATTAATAAGTATCATATCATGTAGTATCAAGTCACATTCGAAGTGATTGGATAGATTTTTTTACTAAAAAAATGTGATTTCTGTCCCAAAAAATCACTGTCATTTTCGCCGTTCAAAATCGACGAATTTTAAATATTCTGAACCTTCAAAGTTTAATTAACCTGCTAACGTAGAAAATTATATTCTTGCTAATTGAAAACTTTCAAATTTAATTATTTCAAACTGAAAATGTTAACAATTAAACAATGTTTAAAATTGAAGTATTCTTAAAATAGGATCCTGAACCTAAGTCGTTAAAAATTCTTAATTTTTAAATTGTGTATCACAATTTTTGAAATTTAATCACTTTAATCTAAAGTCAAACCTTACGCATACTAATAAATTGTCAGATTACACGACAAAGTAAATGAATGAATTTGAAGATTATTATTATTAATTCCAGTTGTAACACTATTTTTATGTGTCGACTTTAATTTACTTTTTTTTTCATTTCTGAATAGAAAAATTTCCTAAAAATTTAATTTGATTTGCAAGTAGATTCTACTGGAATTCTATAAAAATATTATCAAAAGCAAAAAACTGGATTGAATCAAAAAAGCATAAAAATGATTTTTTTTCAAATTATATATTTATTATTTTTTAAATTTATTATAGCTACTTTTGATCTGGTCGAGCTGTCCAGATTATCCTCGCCTCCACAAACTGGTCGAGGAATCAAAGCAAATAAAAGAGATAGAGGCGAAGAACAAAAAACTCTTTGAGGATTTGAGTAAACACACGGGAATGAAAATCGCCAATGCAGACGACGTTTTTTCTCTATTTGGAACTTTAGAGGCCGAGGTCAGTTCCCTCATCGATCAAAAATTCTTCGTTGTACCTCCTTATAAAAGAAATTCTGGAATTTTATAAAATTTTACCGATTTCAATTTTTTTTCTTTGAATTTTATAGGATTTATTATTAGATTGGAATTCAGATAATTTCGCTGAATTCCAATTGGGATTCCTGGAATTGCAGTAAGTTTTCAATCAATAAATAATTCTATTTCAATTCAAGAGAATTTTCTTGAAATTCTAGGGAATTCTATGGTATTCTGTTTCAATTATGAAATATTCTAATTGAATTTTTGGGTATTTTAATTGAATTCCAGAAAATTGTACCTCAATTCTAGGGAATTCTATTTCAACTCAAAATAATTCTAATTGATTCTGTGGCATTCTATTTCATTTATAGAGATTTATATTTATAGATAGATAGATAGATAGATTTTATATTTATATATATTATATTTATAGATATATTTATAGATATTTATAGATAGATTTATATCAATATTAAAGAAAATTCTTTCAAAAATATCCTGACTATTTCTAAAGATTTCTTCTCTTTAATCTGATTATCAAAAAATAAACAAATTTCCCCAAAAATTTCCCCTTTTCTCCATAAATAATTTAATCAAACAATTTTTCTTTTAGGCGAATATGGAACTGAAACTCCCGGAATGGACAAAGGATTTCTTTCCGGATAAATTTATCGAATTGAGTAAACTCAGTCTCGAAATGAATGTTTACAACGAAAAAATGAGAAAAATGAAGGGAGGTCCTTTGATTACAAAAATTGCCAATGCAATGAAGGACAAATCCGAGGGGAAATTGAAACCAGCCGAGAGAAAAATGGTTATGTATGTCGGACACGATTCCACAATCGTCACTTTACTCGCTGGATTAAATATTTGGGAAGACAGACAAATTCCTGGATATAATAACATGGTCATGATCGAACTTCACGAGGACAAGAGTGGATGGAACGTTCAAGTTAGTTTCCTATTTCAATTATTTCAATTCTACAAGAGTTTTTAATAGTAGAGAATTCGAATTTAATTCTATAGTATTTAATTTCAATTCTAACGACTTCTATCACAAATCTAAAGGATTCTATTTCAATTTTGGAGAATTCTATTTCAATTCTAGAGAATTCTAATTGAATTATATGATATTCTATTACAATTCTATAGAATTTTATTCTTTTCCAAACTCTTGTGAAGAAGACATCCAACTCGAAGGACCAAATTCTCAATTCCGAAAAAAGTGGTCCTTCGGGCCGAATGTTTTATAAAAGTAAGAGTTTAAATTGCAAACTTTGAAAAAATTGCAGGTATTTTTCAAAAATTTTACAACAGAGGCACCACATCCTCTGACAATTCCGGGTTGCGATTTCGCCTGCCCTCTAGAAAAATTCCTAACTTTGATGAAACCGATGATCGTAACTTCGCAAGAATGGTCGGAAGAATGCAGATTAAAAGATCCTAACTACGTCAACGGCAAAGTACCACCGCCTTAAAAAATTAGGCATTAGATATTAAAAATACTAATTTAAAAAAAGAAGTAAGCGTACAAAGAAACTAACATGATCTGTGATCTTTAGATATAAGGATAAAACGTAATTAAATCTAGTTAGAAAATATTCTTATCTTGAAACGTTCAGGAGGATGAGCATTGTAAATAATGAACTTACTCTCTGAATGTAAAAGAGGTTTAAAACCAATAAGAATAATATACATTTCTTATAAGTTTTGAATTATTATTTATTTCGAAAGAAAAAATTTCCTGCGAACGACAAATACCGGATTGTCCAAATTTAATAAGAAATCTCGAATATAAATCTTGAATAGTTTAAATTTCTTTTATGAATTATTAAAAATTAATTCATTCATGAATTCTACAATTAAAATTGAATTTATATCAAGTTCCATTCACTCACATAATAACTAATATCACGACATAGCTTTTAGGCGAAAATTTTCTCCTCTCGTCTCTTTTTTGTGACAACGGTTCCAGGTTTGTGTTGGGCGTCCGGGTGATTGAGAAGCTCTGGCGGGCAGGTGGAAATTGGACTCCCCAGAATTGTTTGTTTAAGATCATAAAAGAGGTGACTGTCATCTTTTGTGCAGAAGGAAATAGCAAGACCCGCTTTGCCTGCACGACCAGTTCGTCCAATACGATGGGTGTAATCTGAAATTAAATTAAAAATTTAATTTAGAGGATCAATCAAGAAAATCTGTAAAGAACTGAAATATTGTATAAATGGAAAAACTCACCCTCAATTGTTTTGGCCATGTCGTAATTAATGACCATAGATACATCTTTAATATCTATTCCTCTTCCTGCGACGTCCGTAGCCACGAGAATATCCTTACTTCCGCCTTTAAGAGACGCCAGGGCGTATTCTCTCTGTTCTTGGCCTTTACCACCGTGCAAAGTGCAAGCGTTGTACTGAAAAAGGAAAAAAGAATAGAAAATTAATACAAATCGAGAAAGATTCGAATTAATTGAAGAAATGAATTATAATGCAAGTCCGTTGAATTTTAATTAAATTCAAGTAAACTATAATATTATTAAAATTCTCATGAATTCTAGTGAATTAAAATTGGATATCAATGATCTACAATTGAATTCTAATTTAATTCTAAAGAATAATTCTAATCAAATTCTAGAGAACTGAAATTGAATTTTAATGATCCACAATTGAATTCTAATCTTTTTTCTTCATTTTGTTTATACTCTTTCCCTTTTTACGGGTGTGAGAGTCTTTACAGAACCATTACATGTTTTCTTATCAAAAATCCTTAAATACTACCTACTCACATATCGTCTGAATCACTATTCTACTTTCACGTCTCTCTTTTTGCATTTCTCTTAGTGAATTCTGGTGAATTAAAATTGAAATCTAATCATTCTAGTTATCTCCAACTGCATTCTAACTGAATTTTGGTGAATAATTTTAATTAAATTCTATAGAATTCTAATTCAGTTCTAGTGACACCTAATCAAATTCTAGATAATTCGAAATTAGATCTAGTGAATCAAAATTGAATTTTAATCATCTCCGAATAAATTCTAACTCAATTCTAGTGAATACTTTTAAATAAATTCTAGATAATTCTAATTCAAAGCTAGAGAATTTTAATTAAATTCTAGTGAATTAAAATTGAATTCTTATCATTCTAATAATCTCCAATTGAATCCTAATTAAATTCAAGTGAATTAAAGACAATTCTAATTCAACTTTAAATAAATTATAGAAAATTCAATTCCAGTGAATAATTATAATCAAATTCTACAGAATTGTAATAAAATTCTGGTGAATTTACTCAAAGTCTAAAAGAATTCTAATTAATTTGTTCTAAATCTAAATAAATTCCTGGGAATTATAATAAAAATATCAAGAAATGTTATTGAATACTAGGGAATTATAATAATCCAGTCGAATTCTAATTCACTTCTAGTGAATGATGCTAGTTAATTATAAATAAATTCGAAGAAATAGTAATAGATGTTCCGACAATTGCAACTAAATTCTAGAAATTATAATTGACATACAGAAACCAAACTGAATTTTAATAAATTAAAATTGAATTCTAATTCAATTATAGTGTATAATTCTCATTTAATTCTAGTCACAATAATTAAATATACATTGATATCTATAGAATTCTAAGTCAAATCTTGGGAATTAAAATTAATATTTGCTAAATTTAAATAAACTACAAATAAATTCTAGTCAATTATAAATAATATAAAATAATGTATAGACACTTCTAAATAAACTTTAGGGAACTGTAATAGACGTTTCAAGAATACTACGCATTTGCATTCTAGAGAATTATAATCGAGATATAGAGAATTCTGATTAAATTCCAATGATCTTAAATTAAATTATAATTCAATTCTAATAAAGGCTCATTGACTTCTAATAAATTTTCATTAATTTTCAGTGAATTCAAATCAATTTCAGTAAATTACAATTAAATTCAAATTGCAATCTAGAGAATTCAAGTTGCATTCTAGGGAATTGTGATTAAATTTTCATGAAATCTAGGATTCTTATTGACTTCCATTTAGTTCTGGGGAATTTTCATGGAATTCTAGCGATTTCTATCAAAAACCTAGGGAATTATATCTGAAATATAGGGAAACCTAATTGAATCCACGGAATTCCAATTGGATCTAGTGAATTCTAATTTGACTCTAATTAATTTGCAGACAATTTTAACTAAATTCTAGTGAATTTTATTATAATTATTTAAATTATATTATACTAATTGAATCCTGGTGAATTTTACTTGAATTCTAATTGTATTCTAGCAAACTTTCATTTCTTTCCAGGGAATTCTATTTAGATTCTAATGAATCCTAAATGATTTTTATCAAATTTACAAGAATTACAAAAAAATCCTAATGAATATTAATTCAATTCCAATTTAATTCCAGTAAATTTTTAAAGACATTTGATTGCATTGCACTGAATTCTGTGAAATTTAAAATGAATCAGCCAAAATCATCTAAAATCTTGCAAAGTGAAAGCGTTGTAACAAAAAAGAAGAAATATTTAATGAGAAACAGAGATTCAAAAAAATTAAGATATAGAAAGTTAAAATTTGTTATTTCGATGGGAAATTTAGGTAACTTACCCCAAGTTTCTCGAGTCCTCTCGCAAGAACATCAGCTCCCTTCTTCTGGTTGACGAATATAATAACAGGCGGCTCGACTCCTCTGCTGAGAATTTCCATAAGTTTTCTTCGTTTATCGGACTCTCCCATAATATGAACAATTTGTTCCGTCCTTTCTGTCGGTTTTCCGACACTACCAATGTAAACAACAGCCGGACGTCGGAGATAAGTTCTTGCTAGACGTTCTACTGCCACAGGCATCGTCGCCGTAAACATCACAGTCTAAAAATTAAAACAATTTGCAAAAAACTCTTTGGCTATGTCCTGAATATGAATTTAAAGCACAAAAAAAATCAAAAAAGTTTACTACCTGTCTGAACTTCTTCTTCGTGTTGTAATTCGCCAGAAGTTTTTCCTCGTTCTCGGCGTCCTCGTTGTCGGGTTTCAGATTCGTGACAGGCATGTACTCCAAAATTTTTTGGACATCCGGTTCGAAACCCATGTCAATCATTCTGTCGGCTTCGTCAAGAACGATGTATGTGCATTGATTCAAAACCAAGTATCTATTTTCCAGAACGTCGATCAAACGACCAGGAGTAGCGATGACGATCTAAAAGACAAAAACATACCTTACCAAAATAAAAATTGAGATTATTTAAATTTTAAAAGGATCCTAGAAACTACCTCGCATCCCATCCTCAATCTGAAACCCTGCTCTTCCCTCGAAAGACCACCGACGACAACCACAGTCCTAATTCCGAGTGGTCCGCCGAATTTATTCGTTTCCTCTTCGATTTGCTGCGCCAGCTCACTAAAATGAAATACAATTCCATATTTTATCTAATTAGATCTTTCTAATTCTAAGAATTTTATTAATCAGGGTGCCCGTTTTAATCGAGGAAAAAAAGTCCTGGTCACTTCCTGGTTTTTGCTCGGTTTGCGAGAATTTATCACGATCATTGAAATTAAAAAATTCGAACTCTTAAAGCTGAAAATATTTATAAGTATGTAATCAAAACTAAACTGCAAATTAAAGCACTCAAAATGGAATTCTTCTGAATTTTAAAGTTTCAAAATTTCACAAAGATTCCAAAAGATTTCAGAAGATACCAAGTTTTTTCAAAGGGTTTAAATATTTCAAAAATTTCGCAGACTTCAAAGATATTAAAAATCCCAAAAGATGTTACATATTTCAAAATATTGCAGAAGATTTTAAAGATTCCAAAGATATCAAAATATTTCAGAAGATTTTGAAGATTTCAGAAAGATTTCAATCAATTTCAAAAGACTTAACAAATTTTTTTAATATTTCATAAAGATTTTCATGATTCCAAAAGATTTCAAAAGATTTCAAGAGATTTGAAAGATTTCGCAACTATTTCAAAATGTTTCAAAAGATTTCAATGATTTTAAACATTCCAGAAAAAATTCCAAGATTTGAAAAGAGTTAACAAGGTTTTTAAATATTTCACAAAGATTTCAATAATTTCATAAAGATTTCAAAAATTTCAAAAAGATTTCAAAGATATTAAAATATTTCAGAAAATTTCAAAGATTTCGCAAAAGATTTTAAAGATTTCAGAAAGATTTCAATGGATTTCAATAGATTTAACACAGTTTAAAATATCTAACAATGATTTCAATGATTTCATAAAGATTTCAAAAATTTCACAAATATTTCACAAAGATTTTAAAAGATTTCAGAAAATTTCAAAGATTTCACAAAGATTTCAAAAGATTTCACAAAGATTTCAAAAGATTTAAAAATATTTCAAAATATATTAAATTCAAGTGAAGTCCATTCTAATTAAATTCTAATTTCAGTACAGAGAATTCTCATTTCATACCAGTGAATAATTATAATAAAATTCTACAGAATTGTAACAAAATTCTGTTAAATTTACTTAAAGTTCAAAAGAATTCTAATTAATTTGTTGTAAATTCAAAAAAATTCTTGGGAATTATAATTAGAATATCAAGAAATGTAATTGAATACTAAGGAATGATAATAATCCAGTCGAATCCTAATTCAATTCTAGTGAATAATTCTAGAGCATTCTAAATCAATTCTAGGAATTATAATTGATTTAGAGAAACCAAACTGAATTTTAATAAATTATAATTGAATTAAAATTAAACGCTTTTATTCAATTTCAAAAGATTAAAAAATAATTTTCAATTGAACAATTTTAAATTAAATGCCATTAAAATGCAAAAGTTTAAATTTTAAATTCTTATCAATTGAATAGTTCGAAGATTTCTGATAAAATGTAGCACTATGAAATTTTAACGATTCAAGGTTTCCTATTTCAAACAATTCTATTAATAATAGAATAGTAAAAGTATACATATTAGTAGCGAGGAACGATATGGCCTTACCATTAACGACCTTAGTAGGAAAATAAAATAAAGCAAATGGAATTGTGATAGTACGGACTCTCTGTAATTAATCGAGAACTATGTTGTGAATGCGCCCACTTTTAATACATAGATTATACATAACCCTGTAATTGGTGTAAACTGTTGGGTTATTTCAAATAAATATCAAATCAAATCAAATTAATTAATTTGAATTTAATTTGAAATTATTTGAAAATTGAAAATAGTTTATAAAGTTTCAATCGGACGTTTACATTTGCTTAATTATTAAGGATTTCGAATTGAAACAGTTCAATTTGAGATTTAGAATCGTCTTGTAAAATCATTAATTAATTTATATTTACAGATGATTAACTTAAAACGTTTTTTATCCAAAATTTTCAATTTCAAACGCTTTGAATTTCAAATTTTCAAGTCTCCAAAACTGCATTTTCACATTTTTTTAACCGAAAATGTACGCTCAAAAAGGAAGACCTAAAATATAAATTTTTTTAAGTAAAAGATTTTAGAATTACGCATTGTAAACTGAATGACTTCAAAATTGAAAATGTTAACAATTGAACGTAACATTCAAAAACCGAAATCGAACTTATTTTAAATTGCATTTTATCATGTGGCATGAAAATTGGAATATTTCAAGTAATTCGATCAATTTTTGTTCTAAAACTTTGTAAACTTCCTGGTCAAAAAATAAATTCACTGTCATTTCCTGGTTTTTCCTGGTCTCAAAAAATTCCCGGTCATTTCCGGTTTCCTGGTCCAGCGGCCAGCCTGTTAATAAAAAATGTTAAATTACCGAGTGGGAGCGAGGATAATCGAATAAGGTCCCTGATCCGCCTCCTCGAGTCTCTCAATTTTCGGAAGACTCGTAATCCACAACAAAAGTGGAATTAAGAATGCGAGTGTTTTTCCGGAACCAGTTTCGGCAACACCAATAATGTCCCGATTTTGCAGACCGATTGGTATCGCCTGCCTTTGAATGGGAGTCAAATCCTTGTAACCAACTTTGTCGATAATATCCAGAATCTCTTTCGGAAATTCAGACTCTTTCCATGATCGAATTGGATCCGGGATTCTTCCACCTTTTATCGTTATATTATAATCCTCGCGAAAAATTCTCCAGTCT
Source organism: Melikaiella ostensackeni (assembly GCA_032362435.1). NCBI lineage: Eukaryota > Metazoa > Arthropoda > Insecta > Hymenoptera > Cynipidae > Melikaiella > Melikaiella ostensackeni. Next base: position 19,328,937 of record JAUMHM010000001.1, on the reverse strand, counting down.
CGTTCCGTCATTTCGTTGAGGGCCTTTTCTGACCAATGCCGGTCATCCCACTTTTGTTTCTCCTCTTTCCGTTTCACTTTCTTCAAACGCATCCTGAAAATATAATTTTAAAAAATAAATTTTAAACAAGCTTTTATTAAAATGTTCTATAACTAAAAGAAATAATTGCCTCTGGAAAATGGGTTTGCAATAATCAGGCTTCGAAGTACTCTATGAAACTAAAAAAGTATCCTCAAAAATAAAAATAAAAAAGTAGTAAAAAAGTAGCCTTTTTAGATCAGTCAAAGATTAGTTTTTCGAATAAAAAAAATGTGTAAAAAATACTTGAAACTAAAAAAAAAAGAACGTATTTAAAAGAAATTTCTTTCATACATTTGAACAAAGTAGTTCAACTTTCAACCAATTGAATTTTCGACCAAAAAATATTTTAACTTTGATCAAAAATAGTTGAACTCAACTAAAAAGACAAAACTTAACAAAAGAGTTGAATTTTCAACCAAAAAGAATTTTGGAGTCAAGAAAGAAGAACAATTTCAAGCAAATTGTTGCAGTTTCAAACCAAAAACACGAATTTTCTACAAAGCAGTTGAATTTTCAGCTCGAAAATATGATTTTCAACAAAAAAGTTAATTTCCAACCAAACTGTTCAATTTTCTACCAAAATAGATCAATTTTCAACCCAATAAAGACGAATTTGCTACCAAAAAGGATGACTTTTAATTTAATAAAATTGTAAGATTTTCAACAAAATCAATAATACCTCAAATAAAGAATAAGTTTTTAATCAAAAGTGATGAATTTTCAAACCAAATAGTTGACCTTTTAACTAAAAAAGATAAGTTTTCAACCAAACTTTTAAACTAATTTTCAACTAAAATGATGAATCTTAAAACAAACAAAAAATAACAGTTGAACTTGCAACCAAAAAGACGAATTTTTAAACCAAAAAGACGAAATTCAACTAAAATGATGAATCTTTAATCAAAAAATGAATTGTTAACTGTTGAAAATTTAAGAAAAACCGGCAACACGTTTTCGAGAAAATCAACTGATTTCAAATTTTTATTTATGGATTGAAATTTTTATTTATTAAATTATCATGTAAAATATGTAAATATGACATTTTAGCACTTGTTTTTAGTATAAAATTCGGTTTTTTCTTGAATTTTCGACTGTTGAAAATTCCACTATTAAAAGTTAAAGAAAATTGAAAATCAAATTTTAAACAGTTGATTTTCAATTGTTGAAAATCGAAGAAAATTTAAAATTGAATTTTCAACTGTTAAAAAATCAACTGTTAAAAATTCAGCTGTTGAAAATTCAATTTTTAATTTGTTTTAATTTTTAACCGCTAAAAAATGTGTTATTTACATAATTTAACATGAAAAATTGATAAATAAACATTTCAATCCATAAAAAAATTTGAAAAAAGACGATTTTTTCGATAACGGGTAGCCATAGGAAAATAATTTTTTGACAAATTAATAGTCATCCAATGAAATCTCAGTAGGAAATTTATGAGATTAAAAAAAATCCCAACTCTGATCATCTTCTTGTAAGGAGAAACTAATGGTCTAGAATTTGCGCTTAAAGCTTTTATTCAAAAAATTGGTGTTAAATATACAGGTAGGAACGATGACAATATAGAAACATTGAACTTCCATTTTGATTGATTTCTTTCTTTTTTTTAGGTAGAGTAGTTTCCTTGGGCATATCATTCTTTCTTTTTTTTTTAAACTGAAATTTGCTATTAAGTGGAACATCAACTGTGTCTGATGGGGATGCTTCGGCTAGCGTTAGCGATTTGCAGCACACCACCTCAACAGGAATACCATGGGAGGGCATCAACTTGAATACAACCATGATATAAGAATTGATGCGTCTCTATCATGAAAGCGCGAAGTTTGAAACTAAACGCGAAAAGGGACACAAGTTTAGGATAAAGTTCGCTGCGAAGTATCCCGATATACAGAGAGTTGCAGTAAGAGATCTTATCACTAAGGTTAAGGACATCAGAAATAATCTGCTTATCTCAGCAGACCGAGAAATGGAGACAGGTTGAGTCGGCGGGGGAAAAAGTCGATAATGAACATCAGTTAGAGGAAGCAGCACCACAAGATCAAGCGGCAACCGGTGAGGCAATACAACATCATCGTGCTATTGATGTCCCCGCGCGACCTGATCATGATCCAGTGCCACCACATCCTCCAGAGGCAGATGGCCTGATTTAGCCAGAAGCAGTAGCAGAGATTCAGCAAACAAGAAGGCGAATAAAATGGACATACGATACGAACAAAGATGTTATGTGCCTTTATTTTGTGACAGAAAATAGTGGGCAAAGTGTGAGGAGGGAACATCATCGCCTCTTCTTACTTAAGTACCCGCATCTAGCAACAATAATAAAGGTACAGAATCTAGCGGACCAAAAACGCTCAATATCTATCAAAAAATTGCTTTCAGCAGTTGAAACAGCTACCATCAAAATAGAAGTAGAACAACAGCCTCCTATTGATGAAATGCACCTAAACAATAAAGTTTTTCCAATGCATTTAAACGCAAAACTGATTGCGTTACAGGCGCAAACTCTTGTGTATTGTACGGGTGTGGCAGTCCTTAGAACGTTGGGCCGTGGAACTAGGCCTACAAATGCAGTCTTTACCCCAGGAAGGGAGCGAGATCCACCATGAAAGGGAGAGAATTGGGTTGATTAACTTAATACAAGATAGGAAAAAGAACCAGAAAGCTGACGTGCCATGTTACTAAAATCATCCACCCTCGGCACATCGAAACATTGGTACCAGGTGTATTGGATAAGGTTGTCGACTCCCAGAAGTAGTCTTGATGTTCTCACTGCTAGACTACATCGGTACAATAAGAGTAGTGCCAGAAGGCAGCAAATTCGAACCCTTCAGGTAAATGAAAGAAGGTTCTATCGTGAACTGAGTGAAGAGAAAAATATCCAGCAAGACATCGAAGTTCCTTGATTGGAAGACATGGCTCATTACTGGTCGGGTGTTTGGGAAAATCCCAACAGAAGCAATTTAGGAGCTGCGTGGTTCCAACTAGAGAAACAAAGCGCAAGCAATAAGCCTATAATGAATCCTACTAACATCATAGACGCAGACGTTTCAGCAGTTTTGAAAGGGACAAGTAACTGGAAAGCCCCAGGTCCGGACATGGTGCACAATTTCTGGTACAAGTACCTGACGAGTGTGCATCCTGCGTTCGCAAGGTGTTTCCAAAAGATCATCGAACAACCAGATCTGATGCCAGGCTTTATGCTCAAAGGTACCACGTAAATGTTGCCTAAAAAACCAGACGCTCAAAATCCATTTGAATTTCGACCAATAGCCTGTCTCCCAACGCTTTATAAGTGCCTTACAGCTGTAATTTCAGGTGAGATTTACTCTCATTGCGACGAGAATAACATCCTAACAGAAGAACAAAAAGGATGTTGCAAAAACTCGCAGGACAGTAAAGATCTAGTCACCATAGACACTGTGGCCATGAAGCAAGCTAGAAAACATCAAAGAAACTTGCACATGGCTTATATTGACTGCAAGCAAGCGTTCCCTTCGGTACCACACGACTATTTGCTTTAAGACGCATTACGACGGGTATCTTTCGAGGAGACTTCTTTAGTGCATTATGGTTCTGTTTAGCGATAAATCCATTGAGCAGAACACTAAATAGTGTGTCTCATGGGTTCAGAGTACATGATAACCAGGATGGTCATCAACTGGTCATACTTTAGTTCAAACAAGAAAGTACAGCAAGTGATCCATGTCACAAAGCTGTTTTCCAATGACATCCACATGGAGTTTGGACTAGATAAATGCAGAACAGTACATGTGATCAGGGGAGAAATACGGACCGCAGAATTAGAGGACGAGAACGAGGATCATATCGAGGCAATGGTTGAGGGTGAGTTATATAAATATCTGGGTATTCTTGAGTCTAAGGGTATTCAGTATACGATAGTTGAGAAAAGTCTAATGACTGCCTTCACTGCAAGACTCAGATTGGTTCTAAAGAGTTCTCTCAATTCGGCCAATAAAATCAGGGCTATTAACATCTATGCCATCCCTATCCTGATGTACTCTTTTGGGCTCATCAAATGGTCGAACACCGACCTTGAAAGGATAAACAAAACCATCCGCGTTGAAATGACTAAGCACCGAATGCACCACAGTAATTCGGCAATTGAAAGAGTAGTTCTTCCAGGACATAAAGGAGGTCCAGGCGTTGTAGATGTCAAGAAACTGTGTATATCACAAGTTATACAGTCGCGAGACTATTTTAACAGCAAGCGAGATGTTGCGCTTTAAAACACCATCTGTGAAGCAGATCTCGATTACACGCCCTTGAACTTGTCCTCAAAGGAAGCCTTGAATATCAGGGCGGAAACCATAGAGGAATTAGAAACGCAATGGTGACAAAAAGCTATCCATGGCGAGCACCCTAAAACGTTACATCAACATAAAGCAGACAAAGAGGCATCAAATATTTGGCTGAAAAAGGGCGTGCTGTTTTCGGAAACGAAGGAATTCGTGATATCGATTCAAGATAGGGTTGTTAGCACTAGAAAATATCGCAAACATGTGTTACATCAAGGCGTAGTTGATAGGTGCCGATTGTGTAGAGATACTAAAGAATCCATCGAGCACATTATTGATGGTTGTCGCGTAATGGCTCAGAGGGAGTACACGCAAAGACATAATGATGTAGCGGGCATTATACATTAAAAACTTGCCCTAAACCTAGGACTCTTAACAGAATGGATGTCATTATATATATATATATTTTAAAACTTACTTTTCCTGCTCCTTTTCGGCCTCAGTTCTTCTTTTTTCGAGAAGTTCTCCATAAAATTTGCTCTGATCCCTTTTCTGTGCCTTGATATCAATTCCCGCGAGGTTTCCTCTTCCGTAAAATTGAACCTGGTGTCGTTCTTTATAAATAGCATTATAATCAACGGAAGTGTCTTCAGAAGTGTCCCAATCAAAAACGAATTTCCGATCATTGAGTCTTCTGACTCTTCGCTTCTTTTTCACGAGACCAAGATATCTTTCCTTTATGGCTTCCACTTCTTTTTCTTTGTCTTTATCCTTTGTTTCCTCATCCCTCGACCTTTGATTTTCTCTTCTCCTACTATAAATTATTAAATTATTAGCATTATTATACGAACGTTTAAGCGCGCGAAATACATGACATTGACAGTTAATGATATGAAAAAAATATATATTTTTTTTTAATGAATTCAATCTGAAATATTTCAGGATTGATATACATATTTTAAATATGAAGTTTAAAGGTTTCAATACTGAGTGTAAAACACTCGATTCAGAACTTTTTTTAAATTAAAAGAATTTAAATTTGAGTGATATCTGCTTTTATAATCTTTTAATTTCTAGGCTTGATTTTTGAATGTTTCAAAATTAAATTGTTAATGTTAATGCAAACTTCAACAATTCTTAATTTCAAGTGTTTCCAATTAACTCACCTGACTTGCAGATATATAATTCTTACTTTTTAACTTATAAACGTCTACATTCTGAATTTAGTTTTAGTTCGAAATATTGAAAGCTTTCTATAGTGTACTAATGTAAATTCAAAACTAAGTAACTTTGGACATTTCAGCTTCAAGTTGTTTAATTAAGCATTCATTATAATTATTTTGTTAACTACATATAAAATATAATTATTTTCAAATGATACAATTTGGAAAAATTTGAAAATGAAACCAAACCATTTTTAATGTTTCGATATAAAATTATTCAATTATTAATGCTTCAAGCAGGGTGGCCATTTTAATCGATAAAAAAATTCCCGGTCATTTCCCGGTTTGCAAAAATTTTTCGCGGCCATTGAAATTGAAAAATTCGAACTTTTAATGCTTAAAATATTTTTATTTGAAGTAATCAAAACTGAACTGCAAGTTAAAGCACTTAAGAAGGAACTCTTTTGAATTTTGAAGTTTCAAAATTGAAACTGAACAAATTTTTAAAATAGAAATTTTTTATTCGAAAGCTCAATAATCTATAAGCATAAAATGGAAGCTTTCAAAATTTTTCAATTGAAGAATTTTAAATTTCAAAGATTTCACAAAGATACCAAAAGATTTCTGAAGATTTCTATAGATTTCTATAGAGTTAACAAAGCTTTTAAATATTTCGCAAAGATTTCAAAAATTTCAGGAGATTTCAAAAAATTTCACAAAGATTTCCAAGATTCCAAAAGATTTCAATAAGATTTCAGAGATTTCAAAAGAGTCAACAAATATTTTTAATATTTCACAAAGACTTTAATGATTACATCGAGATTTCAAATACTTCAGAAGAGTGAACAAAGTTTTTAAATATTTTACAAGGATTTCAATGATTTCATGAAGATTTCGCAAGATTAAACACATTTTAACTGAACAATTTGAAACTAATGCCGTTAACATGCAAAATGTTACATTTTCACGAATTGAACAGTTCAAAGATTTCTGGTTGAAAAATAGACGTCCACGCTATCATTTTCAGTGTTCTACAGTGAAGAATAAATCAATAAAGCAAATTTTTAAAATTATATCATCTTAAGCAATTTCAAGTTAGAAACATTAAAAATTGAACGATTTTATTATTTTTTTAAACTTAACACGTTTTAAATTAGAAGTTGAATTATTTTAATTTTTAGTCGTTTCAAATAATTGTTCAAAAGTTATTTATAAATCAAAATTCAACACTTTCACTTTAGAATAAAAATTTTTTGAAATGAAATAATGAAAATTGTAGCGTTCAAAGTCTAAATGTAGCACTCTAAAATTTTAACGATTCAAGGTTTTCTATTTCAAACAATTTAGATTCAAATTGTTTAGTTTTGAATATTTGATTTTTGCTCCTTTTAAATGTAGAGTCAAATATTACTGAATATTTAAAAAATTGTTCTTTTTTAATTAAAAAATTTCAAATTGAATGGGTTATAAATGGAATATTTTAGACTGAAACAATATTTCAATAGGATTTTCAATTGAATAAAAGCGTTTAATTATGAATCTATTTATTTGAAATTACCACCTTGATCAAAAAGTGTTAGGACTCGTCACCGTGTGGCGCTCTCGTTCGGCCGATTTCAATTCTTCTTTTTTTGTTGTGTTGGTAGAAGTGTC
>JAUMHM010000001.1:19298933-19313451 GCA_032362435.1 Melikaiella ostensackeni | reverse complement strand
AAGTACCACTCCTTGTATGGGTTAAAAACTTCCCATACATGTATGGAAAATTTACCATGATTTTTCTTACAGTGTACAATTGTTGAGAAGAACCAGAATTTCTCAAAGTCCCCAGAGAAAGAGACAGCTAATTGATTAGTTGTGCAGGAATTCGAGCATTATTGGGGAGTAGAACCAGGGCTGATTAAAGTAGAACTTGGACTGATCGTCAGGATAATTAATTCCAGTTGGTTGTGAAACTGCCGGCTGACTGATAGCGATCTATTCAAGGATGGAATCAATTGGACGTATGGATTATTGGTAGAGAGGTCCGAATGTTGAACAATTAAAGCGATTATTTCCTCCAATAAATTCACATGCCTGGTAGACTTCTCCTTGCAGCGGAAAAGGGTTTCGAGGGTAGCCTTCGTTACTCATGATCTTCTGATTTTCATTTAATTCAAGGTTCTGCTGAATTCAAATATTGTAGTTATCTTTTCATTACACTTCAAGCCCTTACACAAATTCAATGATTTAGACAATTTATAATCACTATGTACATAATCCAATGGATACATGCCAGGAAAAGGGTTTCAAGGGTGGTCTTCATTGCCCCTGATCTTCTGGCTCACATTTAACTTGAGGTTCTGCTCAATTCAACTATTGTAGTTTGTGACCAGATGTTTCTCACCTGTCACGTTACGATTCTTACCGACAGCGGGATTTTCAAAAAATAGAAATTCAACAAATTGGTTAGCTACCACCAGACCGTTGAACGAGGGTCCAACTCCACAGGGACTTCTAGGCCATTTGAGTCCAATTATTTACTCCTTTTTGTCTTGTTTGTTATTCATGTTGAAGACTCAGCTGTCAATTTTGGAAAACAAAAACACTCCAGAGTCTCGGAAAGCCACCAGGATGGTTTCCCCGCAAGGAAGGAAGAGAGGGAGGAAGGATGAAATTACGCTATCTCCATCCCGCCTCTGGGTTTCTATGCTCTGTCGGCTATCTTGGGGTACGAGGAGAGTTCAGCTAATCATCCCGAGTTTCTTATTTTTCTTTTAATTTAAACTTTTTGCGTTTAGAGAGAAAGTGATTTCGATAGAATCGTCAAAAATCTTGAATGATATAAATTCGTCAATAGCTCATGGCTTGTCTAGACTATCGTCATTGATTTGATTAATGCTAGTGGTTGGTGCCCTAGAAAATTGAGAGACCGAATCGTTCGATATTAAGTGGTGTGAAAGTATAAAATGAAGTGATTTGTTAGATTTTGTGAGATTTTGAAATGTTCGTGAGCCATTACGTTTGGGTGGATTTTTGTGGCCAAAATTTACCCTTACAAGTTATATTTTTATTACACCATAACCCCTCATGTAAATTCACTTATTTACGTGATTTATAAACGTTATGCGCCTAATCCAATGGATACGACGCGAAGTTCAATTTCAAATCAGGAAACAAATTTTGAATATTATGATGAAACACTGACTGAACTATAGCGAAAATTCTGACTGATTTGACCCGTGAGTTTGCTTCTTCATAATTTGACTAACTTACTTTTCGCGCTTGAGAGGTGTATTAAGTGGTGTTCACGACTCACTGCGAAGAACCTGGTACCGCGCAGGTTTTACAGTGGTACCGCTGATCGGTTATTTATTATTTATAGGTTATTGTTCGGTTGTTTGTATTGAGTTCACGTTTCGAGACTGAGCTTTTTTCAGCTGATTCTCGGATTTCCTTGGATTCACTTCACGTAATTATTCCAATATTAGAATTTGAATTGGTAATTTTAATAGAATGTGATGTTCGAATTATTAAATTTGATACTGAATTTGTCACTTACCTAATTGAAAAGATAAATCCTCTTTTAGCTCGGTCAGGTCTGAGAATAACCAAATGAATGAATCTTGGGTCGCATCGAGATTAGTCAGATGTCCAAATCTTCCAAGAAAGAGACAGCTTTTAGAAGGCGAAAAGATCTCCCGTACTTCCTCAGGAAAGAAACAATAAAAGGGAGACTTTAGGATGCAAAAGTTTGGCAATTACAAATTGGAATAATGGCTGCACGTTGTAACCCTTCTGTGGAAACGTATGAGGTTCGCAGTGCCCTTTGAATTTGTGCAGGATTTCTGTAATTCGTTAGTGAATTTTACGGCTGACAGTTAGGGACCTCCGCAAGGATGGCAGCACTAGATTTAGAGTTGATGGATGGATTGTATTCTATGGTTCTATGTGAATCATTTCCACCAAAAGTTGGATTGTGCTCGCGTGATTTCGCCGAGCAGCGAAAAAGGGTTTCAAGAGTGACTCCTGAAGTGATTATTTCTTCTGGGTGCATTCATTTGGTGATCAATTGCAACCCTTGTCATATGTCGAATAATTGATAATTGTAATTTACAGGATTTTAGAATTATACAATTTCACAATACACTTAATCGTAATCAAAGCCCGGTGGTCGCACTAAGCACACCGACGCGATTCAGAGTCCAAATCAACAGGCAGATTTGAAGAAACGGGATTTGACTGGGTGTTCATTCATTTCTGTTAGTTTCAAACGAGCCCATTCATTGATTTTTGTGGTTGGAAGAAGTATATTTTCTTCAATTAAATTGGGACCTCCCCCTGTGTCTATCATCATTTGAACTTCTCCTCTTAGTCCTTTTGCCATTAAATTTATATCAGGAATGGCATTACTTATGCTTAAATGTACTTGTCTCACTCTAGTGTGACTTAAACTGGGTTCATAGGTTTCTGCTCTTGAGCCTTGAGCTATTCTCCAATTTCGATCTTCAAATTCAGAAACAGTATTTCCTAGTAAACTATTCCTTAATGCAAAACTAGATGTAGTATCAAGAAACGTAACACGCTGTATTAAACCCCTCTAAATCAATCGGTGGATTTACTTTTACTGTTAAATGAATCAGAGATTGATTCAACAGGGGGTCCTTTAGTACAAACCTAATGAAATGAGTGAAACAAATTACAAAGATAAATTCTGATTTATTGAATACAAACAAGGTCAGGTCGGAAGAGTTCAAGTAAATTGAGAAAATCAAATTTATTTTTATATTGTCCGCCACATCCATCAGAGAAATAAATTAATTTTTTTACATTATCTTGGCCATGAATTTTCCTTAAATGAGCGATTAATTTCGTGTTAAAAAAATCAATACGAGTAGTGATGATTGCACGAAAGTCTGTACACACAATGAAACACTTTTGTATGGTGTGTGAAAGTTTATACACTATATGAACGCTTTTATATAATCGCAGATTTCATTCGCTGTATAGAGAGATACTCTCACACAAAGCAACCCTGTGCCCACGATTGTCATCGATTATGCAATGCAAATGTTAATGCATTAAATAGTCGATGAATGGGAAAGTAAAATGATTAGTAAATTCATAACTAATAGGATTTTCTTTACAAAGAACGAAAAAATGTGTGTTTTTCAGTTTTTCAAGTTAAATAAAAAAATTGTCCATTTGGAAAGTGAGCTAATTATTTGCATAAAAAGAATATTTATTATTCTTATAAAAGATTAAATACGAAGTGATTATCATTCGCGATATAAATATATATGTATACATTTCGTTCATTTTTTACCTGTCTGTACTCGTCCATTGCTTGAATGTAATTTGAGGAATATTTGCATCGTGCAAAAGCTTTTTCAACTCATTAGATATCATTTGTGCATCTGGACTTTCCGCACATAAAGAACAATCAGACGTGGGGTGATTGCACGTCATTTTTTGAAACATATCTTGGTACGATTGAGAGAAATTGATTTTTTTTTGCTTCAAAAGCTTTTTTGAGCCCAAATATTTTTAATTTCGGGTTTTGATGAATTCTGCAAATGCAAACATTATGAGTTCCACTTGAACCCACAAAAATACACTCTGGTGGTCTCAGTTTTGAAAACTTCGAAACCGATATTTTTATGTCTGGAAATTCTGCTTGAAATCTTTTGTCCAAGTCTTTGAGGGTATACATCAACAGACTTGTTTGAACTTGTGCGATATCACCGTTTTTATTTTGAATTTTGATATAATCCTTCACCCCTGGCTGAGTACGACTTGATTCATCCAATAAATAGAAATTTTTTACTTTTCCCACAATTAAATCTGGAGTACAGCGAACCTTTTTGGGGGAGGTACAAGTACCATATCCACAAGTTGAACGTAACTTTTTGGTTCGGAAAGCCATTCTGTAAGAAACGCCAAATTCGCGGCGAATTTTTCGGACACTAAATTCTTCTGGCAGTGTTGTAAGAACTTTCATTTTTTCGTATTTATCTTCAGATATCAAGAAGGATAATTTCATGTTTTCTATCATAGAATCAATTTGAAAGCTTTTATTCTGTTCAGGAATGTCATGATCGTGACTGACAGATTTGATAACTTTATCGAAAGTATGTTTGAGCTCTTGTTTATACGTAGAAGATAACTTCTGCCGTTTAATTTTCATTGGTGTCTCTCCAATTTCGAGTAACATGTGATTGACTTTTCCGATTCTCAGTTTGCGATCAATATTCGGACATTCAAATGGTGGATCAGGAATCGCGTCATCACCCAAGTATTGTGTGAATTATTCAATTCGATTGTTATTAGGTCTGTAACGTCTGGGTTATGATACGTGATACTGAATTTGTCACTCACCTAATTTAAAAGATAAATCCTCTTTTTGCTCTGTCAGTTCTTAGAATAATCAAATGAATGAATTAAATTAAAATCAACCGAAACGGGATCGAGGGAAACTGAGAGAGTATTTTAAACGATTTTCAATTACAATAATCCACCCTACAGTCCACCCTACAGTGGAAACGTATGAGGTTGTCAGTCTCCTTCGAATTGATGCAGGATTTCCGTAATTCGTTTGTGAAATCTACAGCTGACAGTTGGGGACCTCCGCAAGGACGGCAGCACTAGGTTTAGAAAGTTGATGGATGGATTGTTCTCTATGATAATTTATGAATAATTTCAATCAAAAGTTGGATGTGTCTGCCTGATTTCGCTTAGCAGCGAAGAAGGGTTTTGAGAGCGACTCCTAAAGTGATTATCTCTCCTGGAAATAGTAATAAACTTTTTGATCACATCTTTTATCATAGGGGAAAGTGGGGAATTGTGAGACACACATCATTTTTGTACGATATCACCACCGAAAAAAAAGATCTTTCAAATCCGTAAAGCTTGACGTTAACTATAACTAAATACGAAACTTCTGGCTTTTAACGATCCAAAAAATATATATTTTTTTTTAATTCCTATGACTTCGAAAAAAAGTGTCATTTTCGGGTTTCTGAAAATTGGTGGGGAATTGTGAGACACTGCGTAAATGTAATTAAAAGTCAAAAATTTTAAGCCAAAAACTTTATTGAGATAGAAAAAAGTTTATAGAATTGTTATTGGCAGGAAATAAAAGGAAAAGTCAGTCACTTTCACAATTTTTGCACGTAAAAACTTTGCTTGACACCTTGACGCATTTAGCATGAACTTCACGGCCGCATTCAATGCATTTTGTCGAATTGTTTTTGGTTATTTTGGCCGGCATATCTTCATAGCAAAGGATACAGAAGTCTATATCTTTCTCTTCGTCTGTTGACAGTTGTAGATTCCGATTGGTGGTTCGTGAAGTTCGTCTTTTTTTCGGCGGCGGTCCTTGCTTCGCAGCCTTGTCCTTCTTTAGCTCGGCTTTCTCCCGCAGATTGGTTACCACTTCGAGTGATGTTAAAATCGCCGATTTCATCGGTTTGCGACCACGATTTGATTTTTTTTTTCGATCCCCCATTTTCAGTGGACCAACTATTACCAAAGCGTCAGCATCAGAAGCGATACCGGAGGTGATGGCCACTGCCGAGGATTCACTCGTTGTGATTTCTTCATGCGCAACAGAGATATCAGCAGCTGTTATAATGATGCGGCGTTGGTTGTCTTCTATCACATTGTCATCGTCAATAGATTGATTTTCGCCGCTGAGTTCAGCTGCGACGAAGTCAACTTCGGTAAAAGCATTCGCATTAAAGGGAAAAATACCGGAGGCCTTGAAACCCGCCTTTATATTCTTTGGCGTAACTGCGATATCAAAACATTTGTCGAGGATCAGTGGTACATGGTGTAGGTCGAAAATGACATTCATGTTGGCTCGTTTCCAATCGTCATGCTGCTTCGAGTACATCGTTTTTAATGGCCCAAAAACAGCAATATCCAGTGGTTGCATCCTGTGGGTGCAATGGGGAGGAAATGATAACATTGTTATATCGTTGGCAATTGCCATGTCAATGACGTCAATGGACAGATGCGAAGCGTGATTGTCCAGAAGTAGAAGCGTTGGTGAGCCTGCATGTGCACCTGAATATTTGACGAAGTGTTCCCTGTACTTCTTGAAGACTTCTGATGTCATCCACCCGCTGCCATTGGCAACTGCATCCGCACCGTGCGACGCGTGAGTCATGTAAACCGCCTTCATTTTGTTTCTTGGGAAAATAAAAAAGGGAGGAATCGATGCTCCAGTTGTGTTTACGGATAACGCCATTGAAACATTTGTCCCTCTTTCTGCAGAGGTAGAGCTACCGATCCGTTTTCGCCCTTTTCTAGCAATAATTTTTGATACTTTCGACGGAACAGTTGGCAGGCCCGTTTCGTCCATGTTCCATATTCTATGGGGTTCAAAAGTCGTTGCATCAAGGACGGAACGAAAATTCTCGAAAAACGCATCAACATTTACCTTGCAGAAAGCTTTCGCTCGATTTTGACTGATTTGCTCCGGTGTTCTGAAAGACAATTGAGGATTCCTCTTCATAAACGAATAATACCAATCTTTGCTTGCTTCACGATTTTTATTCCATGATTCAGGATAGCTGCATTGGATGGATTTGGCGAACTGGAATGTCAGTGCTTTTAGTTCCGAAATGCTTAGCCCGTAGTAAACATCACTGGCTTTCAAGACGTAATTCATGAGCATCTGCTCTTGTTCTGGACTAAAAATCTGGAAAAGATATGAAACCAAAAGTGTGAGATACAAGATACCTTCCGTGAGTGAGTGAGTGGGTGAATGAGTGAATGAGTGAGTGAGTGAGTGAATGAGTGAGTGAGTAAGTGAGTGAGTGAGACAATTTTTCGGCTGGAATCTTTCAACGGGTACCGTTTTTTACCGTTTTTGCACCGGGAACGGTGATTGATTTAATAATTCTGACGATAACTTCGTCAGTAGCGGTTGAAAGGTCAATATTAGCTGCTTTGACCTTCGTGACGTATGTAAGGATGTACGTGCGAAACTTAATATTACGTCTCTCACATTTACACGTAATATTACGTTCTTCCCAGCTCCGCTAGTGCATCGAAAAACACTTTTATCGTGTGCCTCACAATACCCCACTAAAGTGTCTCACGATTCCCCACAAGCTATGTTTTGCAATATAACGGTGTGTAAAAGACTGAGAGACTTTTCATCCAAAATGGATTGTGTGTTTTGAAAGGCTAAAGCCCAACGATAGCATATAACATATTTACCTGAGTGTACTCCAAACAGCGCGTTTAAAACACGGGCACACAGAAGAGCGTGAAAACACTTTGGAGCGCACGATTTTCAAGTCAATGTCACCGAGACGCATACACTCGCGTACACTAAACAAATGTTATTACAAATATGAGGTTCGATCGAAAATAAACAATATCAGCTGTTTCCATCTGTCACCGTCGACGCATGCGCAAACCACAGCCCTGTCTCACGATTCCCCACGTCTCACAATTCCCCACTTTCCCCTACATTTAGTCGAACATTTAGCTGAGTCAATTCGTCAAAGCGGGCCGTCATGGGCAACATCGACGTTGCCATTCGAAGGAAAAAATCACAATTTAACTCAGTTAATAAATGGAACAAAAAGTATTGAAAATCAAATAGCTAGAAAACATCTAAGTACATTAATTTTCAAATCAAAACCGATGAACGATCTGCCACAAGTGGCTAAAGAGTATTGTTATAACATTTTTGGGGAGTCCTTCAATAAAAGAAGTGATAAAGTCGAATATATGAGTGAAGTTAAATTTTCTGGAAAAACGGATTCGACGAAAAATTACGATAAGATTAAATACAGTGGTTGGATTTTAACAACAGCGACGTACAAAAATGAAGAATGTCAATTCAACGACTCGACTGTTATATTGAAAAACGGCATTTTTTGTCAAATTTTGGAAATTATTCGAAGAGATGATATGTGTTATTTAAAAGTAGAAAAATTTCGAGTTAACCGATTATTAATTAATGATCTTAAGGTGAACCACATTTATGAATTCGTAGATAAACGAACAATTTTCATTAACCCAACTTCAATACAGGAAAAAGTTGTCAAGATAGTTGTCAGTGAACGATGCTTTATCTGCGAAGTACCTAATTTTATTGAAGCGGATTAAAAAAAAATCACTGTAAACCCTTTCATGTGCGATTATTATACAATTATTATACAACACGATCATTATACAACACAAATAAATTACGTTTTACGATAAGTGGCACATTTATAACAAAATTATCTTCGTAATTGGTTGTTTCTTTATTGTTTCTTCTTTCTTTTAATATTTCAATTATTGTAAATTTATATATACGATATATGTAAAACCTATTTGTCATTAATAAAAAAAATTATCATCATCAAGTTCGTTTTACATTATTTGATACGAAATTTTCCCTATTGAATGATTTCAATGTGAAATTTCTCTTTTTTTCGCTTTAAATACCTTTACAACAGTAATCGTAATAATAATAATGATATTATCTTGAATGGACGTATAAATTGTTTGAAACCTAATTATTATAAACTTTACTTTATTATTTTGTACTTTTTTATCTTAAAAAATTTTTTACGCAAATTTATAAACAAATTTCGACAAACGTTTGCCAACCGTTGAAAAAAAACGGACATTCAAACGTTACATGAATATTTTTGGAACATATAATTGATAAAAATTATTTTCATAATTGGTTGTTTCTTTATTGTTCCCTCTTTCTTTTCATATTTCAAATATTGAAAATTTATATATACGATGTATGTAAAACTTATTTGTCATTAATCGAAAAAAATTATCATCCTCCAGTTCGTTATATATTATTCGATACGAAATTTTTCCAATTAAACGGTCTAAATATAAATTTTTTCTTTTTTAACTTTTAATATATTTATAATAATAATAGTAATAATAATAATATCATCATCAGAAAAAGACGTATAAATTATTATTTTATCCTTATTTTAATTCCTATAAATTATTCATAATTTCGATAATAAAAAGAAAATCCATCGATATTAAATTTAATATATATAATATATATTATATCAAAGGAAAAGGGCGGCAGAAAAAGCGCAAATGTTTAATAAAAACCTTGCCAAAACTGCGAGACTCGATGCGTTTTTCAAAAAGATTGAAAAAAAGGATGAACCCTCTAACCTCGAAACCTCGACAACAAGTACACATTCAGGAGGTAAATTTATTTTATCAATTATGAATAAATTGCCTTTTGTCGTTTCAATTTCATGTCTTATATAGCCAACGTGCTTTTTCCTCAGAAAGTGAGAATCATTTACTCGATGCAAATTCAATTTGCAACGTGAGTGACACTACAAGGGAAGCAGCAAAGAATGTTCGTCCTGAAGGTAAATAAATATATCTTTTCTTATTTGATAGATTCACAGTAGCGTAAATAGGGGAAAAGAGAAAGCAAGAGAATACATTTTTTTACCAACGAGTTCGTGAAATAGGGTAATGAAATTAAGCCAGTCGCATTGCGGTGTGTAATCAGGGTGATTTCATGCGCATTTGTACCTTCATTGTGCATTGAACTGATTTTTTGAATATGTATTTTTTTCTCACTTTCACATACTATTTAACTATGTAGCATAGTTTCACAATTTAAACACTGAAATGAATGAACATTTTACAAGATTTGCAAAATTCAGAAATACAAATTTTTAATCATAAAAAATGTGGACCTCGTTGACTTGGAATTTTTTAATTTGATGTTTATAAAAAACAAAACATTTACTTCGAGAATATTCTATTGAAAAATTTGAAATCAAGAATTTGATAGTAGACACATTTGATTCAAAGCAGTACTTACGATTGAAAAATTTGGAAAAACAATAAATAGTTCTAAAATAAAAATATTAAAAATATTAGAGTTATTAGATTCGAAGAATTATTATAAAAAGCGATGCAAAATTATGAGTTCTCAACACGCTTACGATACGTCCGAGAGTGGCTTACATAAGTGCGCAAAATTTAGTAAGGATTAATCAAGAACTGTAGATTTGTACCCTGGCCAACTCTGACTTTTATATATAAGATGATGCTGAACACTTAGTCTAATGCTTCTCCTCAGCAAAAAACTACTAACGCCACTGGAGAATCGATGTGATCAATTCCCTGACAATCTAAACGCAACGCTATAGCGTTGCATTTTGGTTGTCAGGATTAAGAATGTGATGCATTGGATAAAATTATGTTATCATTTAGATTCCGATGCTACTTTACACGATTGTGGATCGAAGAAAACGCAAGATGAAAAAGATGCAAGTGTAGAACAATTTGCACATGAAAAAGAAGGTGCAGCATCTGAAAGTTTGCCAAGCGATGATCCAGCAGACTGGATCATTAACGATTTTACTCGTGATTACATAGCATCTCACGGGTGCAAGAACAATGAAGACGCAGATTTCTCTGTAACTAAAAGGGTGTATAAAGATGGCGGATCAAGGTACCTGACTAAAAACTTATTCAAAAGAAAACTTTCAAATGGAGAAGAAACGTCTCGTCCATAACTCGTTTTTTCAAAGGGCAAAGGAACTGTGTTTTGCGTCGCGTGCCTTCTTTTTAGCATCGGTTGCGTATTTAATGGTATTAATGGTAAAGACGGCTTCAGGGATTGGAAACATTTGACTGAACGTGTATTGGATCATGAAAATTCTCGTGCCCACAAGCAAAGTATTGCTGATTTGAAACAGAGAGCTGAAAAGTCTGGACGAATTGATAAAGAACTAGTTACTGAATTAGAAAATGAAATATCGTATTGGCGAAATGTGTTGCGTCGGGTTGGATCTATAACGAAATGTCTAGCGTCTCGCGGTCTTTCATTTCGTCGAACAAATGAAAAATTCGGTTCTGTCAATAATGGAAACTTTCTTATTCTTACGGAATTACTTTCTGAATTCGATCCTTTCATGGCAAAACACATCAATGATTTTGGGAATAAGGGAAGTGGAAGTACGAGTTATTTGTCAAAAACCGCGTATGAAGAATTTATTGATATAATTGCGCGTAAAGTGACTTCCGCTATAATTTCAGAAGTAAAAAATGCTAAATATTTTTCCATCATTGTGGATTCAACTCCAGACATATCTCACATTGATCAATTGTCGTTTGTGTTAAGATACGTGAAAGCTAATGGCCAACATGTTGAACGGTTCTTATTCTTCATCGATAATGCAGGTCATAAATCAGAAGATTTGACTGATATCGTTTCAATAGCATTAGAACATCTTGAACTGGATATCAAAAATTGTAGAGGGCAATCGTATGACAATGCGAGAAATATGTCAGGACAATATTCCGGTCTTCAAGCAAATATCAAACAGGTAAATGATCTTTGTGCGCTGGACATTCACTTCATTTAGTTGGTCTGCATGCTGTAGAGAGTTGTCCCGAAGCATCCTTTTTTTGCAACAGTTCAAGCTGTATATAACTTTTTTTCTGCGTCTACAAATCGGTGGAAAATTATCGAAGAATGCGCCCAAGGACAATCGATGACTTTAAAATCTCTATTAACTACAAGATGGTCAGCTCGTGCTGATGCCGTTTCTGTAGTAAATAAATGCTCACCCCAAATTATAGAATCATTGAGCACAATTTAAGATAATGTTCATGAAAACGCGATAGCGAGACAAGAAGCAAAAAGCATTCAAATGCAATTAGAAAGGCTCGAAACTTCGTTCATGCTTTCTTTGTGGGATTTTTTGCTGAAAAGATTCGATTTAGTCAACAAAAAACTGCAAGACGTCAATATGAGCATCAACGAAGTTGTTAAGCAGTATCGAGCTCTGAGTAAAATAGTTGAAGACACTCGAGAACAGTTTGATTACTATGAGAAAAAAGCGTTAGACATATCAAGCATCAAGCATTATCGTTCTGAGTTGTCACGTAAAAAAAAGAGAAAACTTCGAAACGATGAAACGCGAAAGAAAGAAGTTGAGTTAACAGCCCGAGATTATTATAGGGTGAATGCTTTCAACGTAATACTAGATAGTTTAATGAATGAGTTAAAACAAAAGTGTTCGGCGTACGAAACCATCAACGAAAAATTCTCCGTCATCACGAAGTTTCAACATTCAGATAATGTTGAACTTCGTAAAGAATCCAAATTGCTTAGGCTTGTCTTCCAGTCAGATCTTGAGTCGACATTAGGTGATGAATTTGTACATTTTCATGCGTATTGTAAAGTCCAAAATATGGACAAATCGTCACCGTTAGAGTTGATGCGATTCCTCCGTTCGAGTGAGCTGTATACTATCTTTCCGAACGTCGAAATAGCATATCGAATGTTCATTTCTACTGCCGTCACAAATTGTAGCGCGGAAAGATCTTTTTCTTGTTTGAAACGTATTAAAACGTATCTGCGCTCGACGATGACAGAAAATCGATTAAATAGTTTAGCTCTTTTGTGTATTGAGTCAGATATACTCTTGTTTTTAGATTGCGAGGAAGTAATCACGGAATTTGCAGTAAAGAAAGCTAGGCGCAAATGTTTTTAAATTTACATTGTCTGTACGATGCATTATATTCATGTTATCATCATCAAAAACAGACATTATAAATAAATTTTTCAAAAAGATTTAATGGAAAATGAGTATTTGTGGTTGACCTTCACGAGTTGCTTGAGTAAGTGACAAAGAGTTTCATATACATGCAGTGACACAACATAATTCTAAATTTAAAGGTATAAATTTTAAAATCAGATAAGCGAAAAAGGGGGGCATTTTTCATTTTTGCCCAGGGGCGGAAAATTCCTACGCCGGCCCTGTTTTTCATGAATCAGTAGTATTTTTCAATAAAATCGTTTCTTTGCGATACACAATAACCCATTTCTATACTTTACTCACATCCTTAACTAAATATTTAAACCATAGCGAATACTATCATCTTATGTATTGAAATTACAAGATTCGGCATATTATATTTACTTCAAAATGAGACTTTTCGATATCATACGAATGGGCCTACCTGATGGTCATCGAACAATGAGATATATGAAAACTTGGTCAAAAACTGGAGTAAGATTCCAGACTATTCCACATAGTCAATTACATCTCACTCATGTCACACAGGTTGCCCTTTGACCATTTTGTTATTCTTCTGAAAAGGACTGTCGATGAACAGTTGAAACGTTAAGATTATCACTGAGAGATCTCTCAGCTTCAATTAATATATATTTTTTGGCTAGTAATCAATGCCGTCTACTTTACTCACATCCTTAACTGAATATTCAAACCCTGACCATTACTATCATCGTATGAAATAACAAGATTCGGCATATTATAATATTTACTTCAAAATGGGACTTTTCGATATCCCAGCAAAAAAAAGCATTGATACGGATTGGAGCTGATTAACATGTTTTGAATGCGTGTGAATTCCGTTTTCTGATTTGTTTAAAATGAATTGAGACGCATTCAGATGAATTGAGACAGCGCGAAATGAATGTTTACTTCAAAATGGGACCTTTCAATATCCTAGCAAAAAAAGCATTGATACGGATTGGGACTGATTACCATGTTTTGAATGCGTGTGAATCCCGTTTTCTGATTCGTTCAAAATGAATTGAGACGCATTTAGACGAGATGAGACAGCGCGAATTGAATGCGTGGTCAACGTCAATTCGAAAAAAAATTAATAACGAGTGCTTGCGTCCAGACTCGAACCAGGGACCCCTCGTATATCAGTTCAGAAAATCCCCACTGAGCTACGGGACCTTTTACTGAACATTAACAATAAATCCTTCATGCCCCGCATGTTGGTCGTCCTATTACGGATTAAACTGTATACATCAACATTTGCTGAAATTCGCCGTCACGAATCGGAGCGAATTCAAGTGTGCATTTTACTCTCACGAATTAAGACGCATTGACCAATGTTGAAGCGTTTGCGTGCTGACGGAGTAACGTCAATTCTCCGACTTCAAACTTGTGCGCCGTATTTGTACGTATAGAAAGATTCCAAATTGAAATACTGTCTTCTCGAATTTACACGCATTGATACACTGGTCCAATGGGTGCTTGTCGCAAAGCGGGATTCACGCGGTGTCTCATTCTTTTCAATTCAATGCGTATCAATTATTATTATTTTTTTTTTTGCTGGGATCATACGAATGGACCTACTTGATGGACATCAAACAGTGAGCTATATGAAAACTTGGACAAAAACTGGAGTAAGATTCCAGACTATTCCACATAGTCAATTACATCTCACTCATGTCACACAGGTTGCCCTTTGA
>JAUMHM010000001.1:19288367-19298833 GCA_032362435.1 Melikaiella ostensackeni | reverse complement strand
TACAATGTAAAATATTATTTATTGTATAAAACAAGCATATCAATTCGATAGTCACTTTTTTAGTTATATAAAAATTAGTCGATCTGGTCAGCAAAAAGTGATATTTTTCAAAATATAATTTCATTATCCTGCATTTAGTGCTGGCTCCAAAGATCGCAAGTTTCTGGAGATAATATAGGCAATTTTGACAGCTCTTTCAGCCGCTAACCTATTCCTTTTCTTGGGATGTATATCGCTATAAGCACTGAAGCTTGTAATGTTTTGTTCTGCGAATTACAATGCTTGTGAATTTATGATATATTTTTTGAGATAAAAATATTTTAAATATTTTAAACATTCAAATATCGTCGAAATATGCATAATTAATAGGCTACAGGAGTAAAATATAAACTAAAAATAAAGTAAAATTTAGTAAATTGTAAAAGTTTTAAGTCAATGAAAAATTTGAAATTTGTGCCATACATAATTTAAAAAATTGTCAACAATATTTTTTGTAATATTTCTAATCTATACAATTTTAATAGGAAGAATTTTTTTACGTTTCAAAGGATACAAAGAAATAAATACAAAATATCAATATCATAGCCTATATTATGGCAATATAACATTTTAATATCCATACACATATACATACGTATTTGATCAAAGATCAATTTTCGTTTCAAATTTTGCCAAAACTATCTTTGAACTTTTTACTTTCAATCGTCTCCTTCTTTCAAATTCAAATTTTCAACGCATATTTTAACATAAAATCACGAATTTGAGTTTTCGAAAAGCATATATCACTTTCTTCTAAAATCAGTAATTGAATAAGCAATAAGTAATGACTTATTCTCTACAAATAATTTGAGATGTAATGTTCACCTTATAGCAAAAAAAGTTCATGACTCATTTGTTTTTCATTCTGAATTTTTTCTTATTGTACAAGCCCCGTATATAATTATGAACTTGTAATCATGTTATATACAATTTTCTACGTATAGAATAGGCGTTAATGAAAATGCTCCACATTACAACTGCTATTTCTCAAGATGAAATTTCGAAATAAATATATAGTGAATACATATAAGCAAAACCGAAATAAACTATAAAGTTTACGCAATCTCTTAACAATAGTTATTAAGTTCGAAGGATTCCAAATCTGGTTCTAAAATACTTGTTTCTGAACTATTAAACTTTTCAACTTGGATTATATTCTAATGAGAGAAGTTTATATTTACATAAATTTTGAACTTGTGTTGCCTCCAATTTTAAATTTTGTTAATTTAAGGATTTTGAAATAAGTATACTTTTAAATGTCTAAAATTGAAATGCTTGCAAATTATCACCAATTTTCTCTTCCAGTATTCAACTCAAACTTCATTCCATTCCAAATTAAAAAAATCTAAAACAATTCCATTGATTTCAGTCAAATCGGAGTAAGATTAGAAGAATTAAAAAGTAATGGGAAAAATTCTATGAAATTCATAAAAATTGAATGTAAGTTTTTACAAAATTCAGAAATATTTCTAAAAATAATTGAATTCAGTAAGTTTGAAATCAATTTAGAAGAATTCAAGTGAATTGACAAAATTGAAAAGAATTGCCAAAAATATTTGAAAATCTCTTAAAATGTATAAGCTTTTTAAATCCTTTAAAATCACTGGAATCCTCGAAAACCTTATGAAATCCCTTGTAATCTTATAAAATATCTCAAAACCTTATAGGCCCTATACAATGGTTCCAAAACTTCGGTTATTTTTTGAAACAACATGAAGAAATTTTTAAATCCCTTTAAATCATTAAAATCCTTAGAGATCCCCTGAAATTTGGAAAATCCCTTGAAAATGACTCGGACAATTTTCAATTAACCTACAAAATTTCAAATTCTTTGAAATTTTCTGTAGGTTTTGAAAATTCCCTCGAAATTTTTTGAAGCTTTTGAAAATTCCTTTGAATTTTTGAAAATACCATAAAATCATCAAAATCCTTCGAAATCCCATAAAATTTTGCAAACCCCTTGAAAATGCCTTGGAATCTTTCAAAATACCCTAAAATATTTCAAATTCTTTGAATTTTATTCAAATCTCCTTAAAACTTTTGAAGCTCTTTCAAATTGCTTGAATTGGTGCTTTGGTCATTAAGTCATAAATTCTTCAAGTTCTAATCCTCCATTTGTCATCCGTAGACCTTACAATCTTTTGTACAAAATTGACAGATTCGTTATAGTTGCAGCCCTCTGTAAATTATACAGATATTTTTCTCCGTGATTTGAGACGCATAATTCACCAGATCATAAGAAAATTGCAACTTTTAAATTTGAATTTATGATTATCACAGTATACAAGCAAGAAAATGACTAAATTAATTTTTTTTTAAAATACTTCCATTTTTACTATTTGCCATTGAATCTATTATTTGTTTGTAGTGACAGAATTACAGTTCTGAAATTTATGACTACTATATTAAATGGTAAATTATGTATCATAAACAGTTAACGGATGTATTAACCAACTTGTTATTCTCTTATGATTTTGAAACAATTGAATTGGATTTCTTTGGAACTGAGACGCTCGCGTTGCTATGGGAAACAAGATGGATGCGGTTATGGGAAGCTCGACATGGGTCGAAGGTGGGAGGGCTGATGGCTAGACCATGTATTCTTAGATCATGCTCGGGTGATCGATCAAGACGTGTCACGTGGAAGATAGTGCAAGATATGAATGACAAAGGAGTAAGTTCAAACTAATCCTTCACATTTTAATTTTGTACATATTTAAGGAGATTATAATATAAGATACTTCAGTTATTAATCGCTTATTCTGTTATGCTAAGTGGAATCATTTTAACTCTGAAACTGCTATTATAATTGGCAATAAACATGTACTTGAACGTCTTTGACTAATCCACAACATAACCTAAAAATAAAAATCTATTTCTCTGATTTTTATTCAATACTTCAATTTAAATTCTTGAAATGCAACTAAAACGCAATAGAGTGCAATTATATGAAAATAATGGTTATTTCATGCAGATACAAATCCAAAAATATTGTTGAAGCTTGTACCTGGAATTCGAGAAAACAGACTTCAGATTCAAAATTTGCAGTTGACACAATTAATGACTGCTGCGTGGTTGTTGATACTCTTAAGGATAGTGAGGCGGAAGACTGAATTTATGGATTTAGATACTTATTTTCGACGAGTTGCCATATATTAAGGTATGTATTGTGTATATGTACAGTTTATATTTATATAACAAAATTTTATCATATGTATAGATTATATTTCCCTCCTTTTATGAAAATAAATGAAGACAAGAGTATTAATTTATAAAAAAACGTAGATAATACAAAATTGTAGAAATAATTGGTGTTAATCGAATATTACAGAAACTTTACTACGAAAAATGGGAAAACCTACACCAGTGCAACATTACCGGTCAGCAAGGCAAAGTTATCCATGGTGCAAATATTGGTTACGGCCCGTAGATGGTAATAATTGTCTCGTTTATTGTAGTTTTTGCAAAGTTGAATTGCGTGCACACTTGGGTGCCCTTTCAAAGCACGCGAAAACTATAAAACTGCAGACCTGAGCTGAACCATTTTCCTCCACTAGGCAAATGAAAATTATTTTAGAAAAAGAAAATGATGTTAAGGAGAAAAAGCGAGAAGTTGAAGCAGCTTTGTGTTTGTATTGTGCAATGCATGGATCTATCAGAGGTTGTGAACATTTGTCGGATATTAATAATAAGTTAAATGAGGATGTAAAGTTACAACTGCGTAGGTCAAAATGTGGTAATATTTTAAAGAATGTGATCTCCCCGCATTTCCAAGAAAATGTGATGGAAGATATCGGAAATAGCCCGTATAGCTTATTAGTTGATGAAAGTACAGATATAAGCTCTACTAAACTATTGGGAATCGTGATACGGTATTTAAGTAGGAAAAACAAAGAATTTGTATCAACCTATTTGGCTATAGTTGAAGTAGAAAATGATACAGCAGAGGCGATTTCAAAAAGTATTAAAGAAGTTTTAGAAAAGTTCAATTTGCCAACTGAAAATTTAAAAGGATTGGGAACAGATAATGCTAGTGTCATGATTGGCGCACATAGTGGTGTTTATGAGAGATTGAAGCGTGATCTCAACCTACCAAATTTAGTTTTAATAAAGTGTATTCGTCATTCCATTCAATTAGCAGATTCCCGAGCTTCCACTGAAACCTTACCGAGAAATATTGAATTTTTAATTCGCGAAACATATAAATGGTTTTCCCACTCAACCAAGCGACAAAAAGCGTACAGAGAAATTTTTCAGCTAATTAATGCTGACGAAATACCCTTGAAGATGATTGAAATAGCGGATACCCGTTGGTTGTCGATCGAGCCTGCTGTGTCAAGAATCGTAAGCCAATGGTTAGAATTGAAAAGTCACTTTGAGATTGCGCGACTTTCAGGAAATTGCTATACAGCTGAAATTTTGTACAGTATGTACAATGGCAATGCAAACTATGTATACATGTTCTTTCTGCTTCCAGTTTTGCAGGATATGCAAAGTATAGTCAAAAGTTTCGAGTCTTATAGAGCAGATCCAACTAAATTGTTAGACGACTTAAAAAAGGTGTACGAGTCTGTTGTTAAAACGGTCGTCAACCCTAGTGCAAGGATTGACATATTTAAAGATCCCATTGACAGTTATCTGGACCCATCTTTTTATTTACGGTATTCTTTTGATTCAGCATATTTAGAATATCCGTTGTCACCGGATGTTAAAATATGTGTCAAACAACGATGCATTTCATTTTTAGTCAGCTTGGCTAAAGAATTAAAGAATAGGTTACCTAGTCATTTACATGTAATGGAAAAAATGCGCTATTCCTCAGTAAGTGAGTGTTTGAAGAAAATAAAACTTCAATCACCGACGTTGCTTAAACTTTTGTAAGTGATAAATTGAAGATAACAAAAATTGAAAACCAATGGAATTGCATTTCGAATATACACTGGGAATACATTCAAAATACGTTGTTATTTTGGTCTGAAGTAGAGTCGTATCGTGATGCGTCTGGATTAAATCCATTCTTAGAGTTAGCCGAGCTAGCGATAACTTTATTTCTCTTGCCACTGTCGAAAGCTGATGTTGAACGTATTTTTAGCCAAATGAGCTTGATGAAAAATAAATTAGGAAACAGAATGTTGCTGCCCATGCTCCAAAGTATACTTTATATTAAGTATGGATGAAGACGGCACCATAAATGTTGCTACGATTATGTCTCACCAAGGAGTGTCATACGATTGATAGGTACAAAGGAAACGTACAAATCAAGTGCTTTCAGTAAAACTGTCAATACTGAAATGATAAAAAAAAAAGATGTTAAACTTAAATCCGTTTAGGTATTTCAATCTTCTCCATGTTTAACGTATTCCTATTTCTATTTTTCCCAAAATATTTTTAATAACAGTTTCGAAAAAACTGCATATTTTCCTACAAAGAAAAGGTGAAATACTCTATATAAAATAGTTAATGAAATATACAATACCGTTTTTACTGTTTCATATAATAAACCTGATATACTTCATTTTAAAGCAGTTGTCAATGTTTAAAATGTAAGTTTTGCATTATAAGCTTATTATTACAGCTTTCTACTGTTTTTATTCTTGAAATGTAATATAAATTCAAGTTTCGCGCCTTTTAAAAGATAAAATATAGAGAAAAGTTAGTGATTTTTTAATGTTCTAAATTTAGTGATTTTTAGTGATTTTTCAAGGGCTCGACTGAGATTTTCTACTTGGAACAGTTGGCCACCTTGGCGGTAACTCAGTCGAAATCAAATACATACACCGCATGAGCAATCTCCCACCTCATCTTTGGTACATACTGTTATGAAAAATTCTATGCATATTTAATATTTTTGATATCAAACGCGAATGAATGCCCGTTAGTTCCTCGAAGCATGGATATAAGAAACTTTTTAGTGAAGAGGCCACGTCTTTCGAATTCGATTAACAACGAGTTTGAAAAGTTTCCGACAATGGAAAATGCAAAAACAACAGAGGTTATTTTTGCTTACCTACAAAATAATGAAATAATTGATGTATGTAGTGACGAATCAGGGTTATGGTTGTCGAATTTAAAGATAAATTATTGTGAAGTTACGTTGCATTGTAAATTTTTGGACGATCATCTTATTTTCGAAATGACTTTGAAAAGGTACTGCAATGTTAAAAACTCGCGATGTTGCTTTGAGTTGTTTTCCTTATAATAATGAAAATTCGTCTAATTAAATAAAAATTGTCGCAAGCTTTACCTGTTACTTATGTTGCAGAGAAAAAAATACAATTTGACTTTTCCAAAAATTTCAAAAAAATTTGATAGTTACAGGTAACTGATGATTATCAGCAAAAAAAAAACAGAAAAAATAGCCATGACCGTTCCAGAATCAGTTGACCGTAATTTGGCATATGATATTGGATCGTGTGTACATAAACGCCATGCTTAAGCCATTCTTTGAATCTATGTGTTTGCAAATTTCGTGAAGTCTAAGAAATGCGAAACACGTTGGCAACAGTTTCTTCGGCAACAAATTTCTTGAAACATTCGTCTAAGAGAGTACATATGTTGGATGAAAAAATCAGCATTGGAGCACCGGAATTGAAATGACTCGATCAAGAACATTATGTAGCACTCGCTGGGTAGAAAAACATGAATCCATAAAGACTTTCCGCGAAGCCCAGAAAATCGCTGGTTATGTGGACTCTGAGTCGAAACTTCGTCGATTTTACAGTCGTCAAAAGAACCGCAACATTCAAATCGAGGATGCAACATTTCTCTCACACTTTCGGTGAGTTTCACTCCGCAACTTCTTTTGAAATGCGTGAAATACTATCAGCTTATCCCACTAATACTATTCTGATTTTGAAAATCAATGTTCCGTTATTGTTTGTTTACAGAGCTGCGGTTTACCACCCATATTTGGATCACATGATTTCAGCGTTGGAGTCGAGATTCGAAGGCAAATTCTTAGAGGTTCTATTGCTGCGGCAAGCCGGAGCTTACAAATAAATTCGTTTTGTGCCTCCAATATCGTAAAAACGAGGAATTGAAAACTCCAACAACGACGATGGACACACTGAAAAGAATGAAATCAAGAAGTTACGACAAATTTTTCCCGAACGTGGCCACACTGCTGCAGTTATTAGCTACCATTCCTGTGCCCTCAGAGACGGCCGAACGTAGTTTTTCAATGTTGAAGCGACTGAAAAATTATCTGAGAGTTACAATGACTGAAAATAAATTGAATGGCTTGGCACTTGGTAATGTCGACAAAGAAACTGCAATCACTGTGTGTTTGGTTCAGTAAAAAAAATTGATTTTGACATGGAAGTAATTTTGTCATTTTGTTGCCATTGTATTTTTCACGGACTTTAGCCCCCCCCCCCCAACGCTGAATCCTAGATCCGCCACTGAACATATCGTAAGGTCAAATTCATACCAGTCATATGGAAGCGTGAGTTGCACCATTGCACTGGTCTCTTCAAGTAAATTTTAATCTAGCGAATCACTCCAGAAAAATATTTTTAGCTTTTAGATAGGCTTTTTCTGGCTGTTGTAACATTGAAATATGCTCTTTATGGATGGTACTTCGATAATACTTATTGTCCACTTTATTTTCAACCAGAGTGAGGACTTTTCGACCATCGAAATAAAATCCACGGAGATTTGAAACCTGATCCTCATTCTGAAAGTTCTCCGTTACTTTTTTCATTACTCTTTTGACTTCACTTTTGTCTACAACTTTGAAAGTATCTTCGGGAGTTATGATCCCATGATCTTCTAAAATAGTGATTAAAGATGCTGCAGCACGATGACCAATTTCATAGCGAGCAGCTACAGTAGCTGTGCGTTTCAAGGAATGCATCTTCTTTAGCTTGAGATTCTCTGGAATCATTTTCCTCTATTTTTTTCGCTTTCAGTGCTCTTCCTTCTGGAGGAGATGATGTATGAACTCTCTTTCGCACTTTTGCCGTTGATGGAACATCTACTGGGCCTATATACCTTTTGCGATCAGTTCTTTAGTCTTGAATGAAACGTCGCTCTATGATAGGAATTTTGGATTGCAAAGAACAAGTACACAATGAGAAATCTAAACATTTACAAGTTACTTTCTTTAAAGTGCCCTGATTGGCCTTTTAAGGACTGATAACATTAAAAATACACTTTTCTAGAATTTCATTTAGTAAATAGTATCAAAAATACATGTCGATGTCGAAAAATGTGAAGAAAAAAATTATTTATTCTTGGCCACTTTTTTTATTTGTCTCGAAAACGGTTGATCTTACAAAAAAAATTAATAGAACAAAAAATATGTATTTTGCCTTATTCTATTACCGGAAAATTCACAAAAATCATCAAATGAAAATTTTGTGTGAAAAGTGAGAGAACCCGGTTTTTTTACCTTTGTGACCTCGGCGCTTAACTATAAAGCCTATTGTGCCACACCCTTAACCCTTCGCTCTCAGTAGTTGACCCCAGACCTCTTAGTGAAGCCTAGTATATCGATCAGTGATCGCGTTGTAATTTCCTCAGGTTCCATAAAATGGGCCCCAAGGGTTTGCTGTCTAAGCCTAGCTAATGCCGGGCATTAACATAATACATGCAGGTATGTTTCATCATCCCCGCCATATTTCCTGCATTCTGTCGTGGGGCTATACTCCACTTTATGCATGTGATAGTTCAGGTGGTTGTGCCCTGTGAGCAACTAAACCACCGCCCTTATGTCCTTCTTTAGTAAACCCAGGATTTCTTCAGCTCTGTCCATCCTGTACGTGTGGCCCAAGATTGCATTCGCCTGTCGGCAACCCTGAATTTGTTCCTAGTATTCCCGGTACTTTATTCGGATCCAGTTTTTGATGGTCATGCCGATGCAGCAAAACGCTAGTCCCAGTACCGGTTCCCGTACTATGTATTCACTTTCCTCACCGCATTTTGCCAGCTGATCCGCCTTTTCGTTGTCCTTGATCCCTATGTGACCAAGGACCCGTATGAGAGCCACTTTATTCTTCTTTGCAAGTTGGTTTAATGTCATTTTGCATCCCCAAACCAGCCCAGATGTTATGTCTGGTTTCCCAGCTGCAGTTAATGTCGCTTGGCTGTCGGAGCAGATCGTGATCTGTCTGCCAGCCGCGTCTTCTTCTAATAATTTCTTAGCACAGCGGAGTACGGCCAGGACCTCCGCCTTAAAGACAGTATCATACCGCCCAAGCAGGATCCCTATCCCCCTCCTTCTCTTTCTGTCATAAATTCCTGCTCCTGACTCTCCCTCTCCTCTGGAACCATCTGTATACCAGATTTTCTCTTGGAGAAGAGGGTTACCGTTTGCTTTCCACATATCTCTGCTTGGGATGCAGACGCGGAAAGTTTTGGTAAAGTTGAAGCGTTTTGTTGTTTTGTCTTGCCTCATGATGTCACTTGGGAACCTAGTGCGTCTAGCCCCCTGAGTCCATCTGTTTAATCTTGCCAGGCGGTCCATCGCATGAGCCGCCTTTGCAGTTATCGCAACATGTAGGGGCTCTTCACAGAGCATGAATCCTATCGCCGCAGTGGGCGTAGTCCTCATTGCTCCCATCAAACCCCTAAGCGCTAGCGTTTGTAATCGTCGCAGCCTGTCCTGCATCGTTTTAAATTCCGCACGTGGCCACCAGACCACGGCCGCGTATAGGAGCCTTGTTTTAAGAACAGCGGAGTAGAGCCATGCAAGCATCTTAGGCCCTAAATCCCAAGTCAACCCAAAGGCTCTCCTGCACGTCCAAAAAGTCATGACAAACTTCCTGCATTGGATCTCCAGATGCTTTGCCCAGTTCAGTTTACTATCGACTATTACTCCCAGATATTTAGCCCAATCTAAAAACGTCAGCATCCTACCACAAAATACAGGAGCGTCAACTTTCGGCACTTTGTAATTTCTCGTGAACATGACTAGACTGGCCTTTTCCGGATTAACCAAGAGCCCTGAGCTATTGCACCAGAGCTCTACGATGCGCAGCGCTGTCCTTGCAAGATCCATCAACGTATCAAGATGAGCTGCCCTAACTAGGATTGGAAAGTTATCCGCGTACCCTTGGGTATAGTAACCCTCTTTGTTTAGCCTGCAAAGGAGGACATCCACTACAATGCACCACAGGAGGGGTGACAGGACCCCCCCTGTGGGCACCCTCGTGGCACCATTCCCTTGACTAGGCCTTCGCCCCAACTGGTTTCGAGTCTCCTCCGACGTAGCATGCTTCTTATCCAGCTTACCAGCTGGGCTGGCACGCCACACGTCGATGCCTCTTGACAGATGACTTCTGGAGGCGTATTACTGAAGGCACCTTCTATATCCAATGAGACGTTCACAGCATACCCCCTCTGTTCCAACTGCTGCTCCAATTTTGCCACAACAGCATGGAGCGCAGTTTCTACCGAGCAGCCTGCCTGAAAGGCGTGCTGCCCTC
>JAUMHM010000001.1:19253421-19276461 GCA_032362435.1 Melikaiella ostensackeni | reverse complement strand
GTACAGGAACCCTCTCTCCGCAACCTGAGGACGCGTTGGGTGGCTTTGTCATAGGCCCTCCGATTCAATTCCAAAGGAACCAAACCGAACTGATATATATATATATATATATATATATATATGTATGTATGTGTGTGTATGATTCATGTAGAAACTGGTAGTGCTGAGAGTTTCAACATCTTGCACTGATCAAAAATTAAGTGGTCGATGCGAGATGTTCACATTTTCAGCATACTTAGTTATTTACAAATCAATATCTATTCATTTTTTTTAATATGACTGATAAATTAGAGACATTTCGTTAATAATTAATCTCATATGGCTTGTACATAATAAATGATGAGGAAAAAAAAGGATCATCATCTTTCTCCTTCCCTTCGAACGATGTTAATAAATTAACTTTTACCATTCTAGCAGTATCAGGGCATTATAGGGTCATTCAGGTCCTAATCTAGTTCATGATCCTGGACAATTTGGGGAGCGAAATAATCCACCTGCCGATTCTGAAGCGCCCAAAAAGGAACGAGATGTACATCATGTC
This sequence comes from Melikaiella ostensackeni, assembly GCA_032362435.1. Classification (NCBI taxonomy): domain Eukaryota; kingdom Metazoa; phylum Arthropoda; class Insecta; order Hymenoptera; family Cynipidae; genus Melikaiella; species Melikaiella ostensackeni. Next base: position 19,275,920 of record JAUMHM010000001.1, on the reverse strand, counting down.
GATATGAGGGACCCCTCCAGAGTCCACATTACAGACAAACATGGTCGTGCTACCGAAGGCTTTACAATAAATCCTCACGTCTCTGCGTTGCGGATATAGTGTTACACTCTATAAGTACCATAATCCAGAAATCTGGAGAAAATTTTTCAGAGAATACTATAGTACCAGAAACTTCAGCCATTGTTCACCAAAGTTTAAAAAAGTTCGCCATAGTTGGCAATACTTGGCAAAGGTTGGCCAATGTTGTCACATGACATTCTTTATGTATCTAACTTCTGATTTCTACTTTTCATATAGATTATACATAATAAATGATGTGAAAGGAAAAAATTTTGCCCTTCTGTAAACGGCTTCTCACAGACATATAAGGGCGTCGTTCATAGAGGATCAAGATCCCTTTCATACCCTTTAAATGATGCTAATGAATTAACTTGTATAATTCTTGCAGAATCAGGGCATTCCGGTCATTCAGGTAATGATGCAATATATCATCCAGCAGAACCTTGCAAGTCTTAATATATACATAATGAAGCTCAAGTGAACATTATAAACCCCTCCAGAGTCGAGATTACATACAAGCAGGGTCATTCTAGCGATAGCTTTCCAATAAATCCTAACGTCGTCGTAGCTAAAGAGTCCTAACTGCATGCCGGATATAATTTTAGATCATATACGTATAACAATCCAAAAAGCGAGGTGAAAATTCCCCAGGAAATAGAAAAAGTTACCATAAACATGAAGGAGAATGTTTTTGTGCTTGAAATGTAGCGCCCTGTCGATTTAACAAGACCTGCACCTGGGGCTTTTACACATTTTGATTATGCTATGACAGCGCGTCAGATTGTTCTTAAGAAATTTGGTCCTGCTTAGTCTCCTCGTCCTCTTGGTAAATGAGTAACACATTTTCTCTTTGGAGCAATGACTTGTGTGTACATTGTTGTCAGAGGTGATGTAGTACGATCCGGAATAATGTAACGTGGTGCAGTGATAAGTTTCACAATATTGTATTCTCATTGTTTTAATGAAGCCGAAAAGTTCATACAATCGCGTTTTTCTATGTTTTTAGTTTTTCATTTCCATAGCCTCTTCTCAATTCATGTACATGATAACGGAACCATATAAAAGTTCAGTAAATGGAAGCGGTTGTATAAACTTCTCAACTTCATTGTAACAATGAGAAGACAATATTGTGAAACTTGTCAATAGACTCCGTTACATTATTCTGGATCATACTACGTCATCTCCACTAACAGCATATTTACAAGTCATTGTTCTAAAGAGGAAAATTTTTATTTATTTACCAGGATCCTTGAAATTACCAAGCTTATCTACAATGAATTTTTCCGCCCACGAATTTATGAAATTAATATCTTGCTCCGAATAATGCAAATGAGTAAAAGCTTCAGGTATAGGTCTTGTTAAATCGATAGCCTGCTTCGTTTCAAGCATGACATCATCGCCCATTCCGTTAACGATAGGCTCCTCTATATCCTGGGGAATTCCGTTCCGTTTTTTATATTGTGGTATTTATACGATTCAACTTTGGCATATCCACCCTTGATTTCGGAATATCTAGCTACGACATATTCACTTGACGTGAATAGCTTGTCTCTTTATTTTTTGAAGGATTCGCAGGTGGATGATGTATTGAATCATAACCTGAATGACCTGAATGACCTGAATGCCCTGGTTCTGCAAGGATGATAAAAGTTCATTTATTAGCATCATTTAAAAAAGAGGAAAAAATCTTAGTCCTCTATGAAGGACCCAGTGTATGTCTATGAGAGGCCATTCATATAAAGGCAAGATTGTGCGGCACACAGTGGTCAAATTCAGGAATTCACAGTTCGAAAAAGTCTGCAACCTTCAGTTCTCATCCGATTTACAATTTCTTTATTGAATTATAATTAAATAAATTTTTGAGAGACCTGTGAGGCGCAATTTTCAAATTTGGTTCTGTTTATGTATTTTTTCATCTGAAGTGAAGTGTATTAAGAAGGGCACTTCTGCAGTTTTGTTTTCTTTCCTCTTCAGGAACGATTGTCAAACATAACGAGAAGTATCAAATCTGTTCGGGGATATACATATATATAAACAAAGCCGAATTTGAAAACCGCGTCTCACAGATCTCTTAAAAATTTATTCGACTGTAATCCAAAAAAAAATTGTAAAACGAATGGAAACTGAAGACTGTAGACTTTTTTCAAAAGTAAACTCCTGATGTTGGCCACTGTGCGGTGGCGACATTCTCTCATCATATAGAGAGATAATATTATATTATTATCATTACCAAAGGAATTGACGAAAACCCCTAAGATGAAGAGCAAAGTACTAACGAAAATCTTCATCTTCTGTAAATTGAGGATACTGATCAATGGATATTTGGAGAATTTTTTGTACCATGTAACTTACGAATATGCCGACTTCTCAGTAGAGTATGTGAACTAGTCTTTACCTCATTCTTATACCAAGCTTCATCGGAAAAATGCATAAAGCTCCGATACTGCAGTTATACAAACTATGAAACTCACAGCTTTGGTAGGTATTGGAAATTTTTTTGTAACAAGTTTATGCATTTTTTATTTTTAGGAATGTCGTATGTCAAATAGTTTACGAATAATAGAAAAAAGATCACTTGGATATTTTAATAACCCCCGAAGAGATTAAGAAACATTTTTCAGTCCGCAAACATTATCCATAGGTGCGTAGTTTTATTGTACACTAAATTTTATCGTTATGATAGGCAAATCTCCGACACAGCAATTGAAAAGATGATAAAAGTCACGACTTTGGTAGAGATTGAGTAATTTTAAAAACAAGTTTATGAATGTTTCATATCTTCGAAACTTTTTGTATCGAATAAGGAGAAACATTTTCTAGTAGGCATACATTTTTTTGAAATTTTTTAGATATGCCTGTATTTGTATATATTATATAGCTATATTTATTGTACAACTGATTTGATTAGAAAGGTGGACAGAACTCCGTCCTGATAATTTTAAAAATTGTCAAACTCTGGCAATCTTTTGAGATTGGGAATTTTTCTAATTCAAATTCATAACTTTTTACATTTTTAAATCCTCATATGTCGAATAATGTAAAGATGAAAAAATCATTCTAGCTTTCAATGACAGCGGAAGATCACTAATATACTCAATGACGCCTAATGAGATTTAGAAACTCTTTTCATGCGCATACATTTTTTACAGGTACACGGTTTTATTTTACACAATATTTTATTGTCAACATGTATAACATAACTAAAGTTATGAAACTTTTAATCTCGGTATAGATCGGGAATTTTCAAATTTAAGTTCATATTTTTTTATAATTTCGAATCCTCGTCTTTCGAATAATGAAAAATACAAAAGGAAATATGCTTACTGAAACTTTTTAATGACGCTCGCATGGATTTGAATATAACTTTTAGTGCTTATACTTGAAGAGCTCCTAAGTAACAGTTTGAAAAATTGTAAGGATCAAGCTTTCGGTAGAGATTGCAAATTTGCATGTTTGAGATTTATAATTTTCCATATTTTTGCATTCTTTTTATGTTGAGTACTGTAGAAATAAAAGAAGAAGATTACTGACACTTTTGAATGACACTCAAAGAGATTCAGAAATACTTCTAGTTCGCATGTAATTGTTATGAAGATTAACAGTGATGGGAAGCAACTAGTTCCTGTTAACTAGTTACTCGTTTTGGTAGCGATAGTGGTAACGAAGTTATTTTTGTAAACAAGTAACGAATTGGAAACTAGCTACATTGTTTTTAGTCACATTGATTATAAAAATCGTTACTTCTCTGGTTACTTTTGAAATGTAGTTCGAAAGTCTTTCACGACGATTAATCAATTTGATAGCTCTTGCAACTACTTTTTCATTTTCATTGTTCAAACTGTGGCGGCATATAGCCATGGAGATTCATAGCCCAATGTAAAAAAATTGCAATTTTTCACTCAACCTAGAATTGAAAAATTTCTGAGAACTATAGAAAAAGTTCTAGAAAGAAGAAAAAAGTTAATTTCAGAGTTGAATATTCACTTTTTTGGTTCAAAACTAATTTCTGAGATTGAAAATTCAACTATTCTAGTTGAGGATTCATCAGGTTAGATGGAAATTTATCTTCTTGATTGAAAATTTTTCCAGTATAAAATTTCATTATTCATTTGAAAATTTGATGACTTCGTTCAAAATCCAACAATTGACTGTTTTTTAGAAAAATTGTTTTTTTGTATTGAAAATCAAACCTTTTGTGGGAGAATTGACCGTTTTGTAGAAAACTCATCTTTCTGGATTGAAAATGCAACTGTTTGGTTGAAAATTAATATGTTTTGGTTGAGGATTTAATAATTTTGTTGAAAATGTAGTACCTGGTTGAAAGATTTACTACTGTGTTGAAAATTCCTTTTTTTAAATCGCGGATTCATCATTTTAAATGGAAATTTATCTTTGTCGTTGAAAATCCAACAATTATTGCTTGAGAATTCATCTCCTCTGGTGAAAAATTCTTTCATTCGTTTGGAAATTTAATTATTTTGTTTGAAATTCTACAATTTTGATGGAATATCATTCTATTCGGATTCAAATTCAACTGTTTTGTTGAAAATTCGTCTTTTTAGGCTAAAAATTCAACTATTTAGGTAGAAAATTCAATTATTTAGCTGGAAATTAATTTTTATGTTGGAAATTCATATTTGGCTTCTATTTTATTTGATTTATTGTATCATTTCATTTATTTATTAGTCCATTTATTTTACTTGGTTCGAAAATGAAAATATTTTGTATGAAATTCGCCTTTTCATCATGAAATTTCAAAAATCTGGTAGATTATTTTTCTTCTCTTGACTGAAAATTGAACTCTTCTCCTAAAAATTCGTGTTTTCCATTTGAATGTTTGACTGCTTTGTTCAAAAATCATTTTAGTTGAAAATTTACCTTTCTGGTTGAATATTTATCTTGAAATTTTTTAAGAATGTTATGTCGGTTATGAATAAAGTACGACTAACAACAAAAGGTATAATAACCGTATATATCAAACAAAATTCTCTCGAATAATTGATCGGACTGTGCATAAGTTATTATGTTGTACTTTACTTCGCTTGAAATCTTCAAAAATGGCTTCTGTGTCACGAATTGATGCTCTGCTAAGTTCTTTCGAAGAAAAACTATCGATGAAAATCAGAGCCGTGGAAAAAAACATTGTAGTTAAGTAACCTACAGAAAATCAGGAATGGGAAGTAAGGCAATGGAGGTCGAGAATGCCGACCTAAAGGTACAAATAGCCAAACAAGCCCACCTGCTAGACAAGCGCTGTAGGAAAAACAGTTTCCTTCTTCTTTGGCGTGCTTGACGATCCAGAAGAACCCCCCTTACTTCTGTTGGATAAGGTCAAAAATTGTATCCGATGAAAATTGGACCTATCACTTGGAGTTGAATCATTCGACGATGCCAGGCGTCTCGGGCAATACAAAATGGACAAAAAAGGCCAGTTCTAATGTCTCTTTCTTTAGGAGTGGTAATGGATCTGATCTGCACAAATCGCACCAAGCTTAGAGGTACAAACATTTTTGTATAGCACGATCTGGACCCCTAATCTGCCAAAAAGCTCAAGGTCCTCGGACATGCGGCCTCTAAATTCAGGAAACTTGGTCTCGATCTCTAGATTACCGGCTCTGGTCTACGTATCAATAACATCCGCAATACTCTAGAGGATTTGAACAATATAAGTCAGGAGGAAATAGTCGCACCAAGTCTTCGACGGCAAATCCGAGCAACGATAGGTCGCTCCAGCCGGTAAATAATAACAAAGCCGGTACACCAGTTAACAAATCCGATTCACAGCTGTAGAATAACTGGTCGCCGAAAACTATAAATGATAACACAGCTGTTGTGGCAAACAATCAGAAGTCTGATTCATAGAAAATGAAGAAAACTGGATAGAAAACCGGATAGATCTGAGGAGCAGAATTCGTTCAGAATGCGGAAGGAAGCCCCTGAGAGAACGGCACCTAGAAAAATTTCGTTACTAAGCGTGCTAATACCACATCTGCAAGCCAAGTTTCTAACCATTCCTCTGAGTGACTTATCACTGATTCAGGTATTATATATTCTCCTGGTGAGCCTTTCAGAGTATTCTGTTGGAATATGAGAGGCTTTAGCAGCCTGTTTAATTAAGATCAAAGTCTAGAGAAATGTTTGACAAATTATACTGTGATGTGATTAGTTAAAAATAGTTTGACCTGCTCACATGACCAATCTGAAGTCAGCAACCTATAGCTATTCACTAAGCTCAGTTTTAATGGTAACTATTCACTTTACATGGAAAATTTTCATTTTATACCAGCTGCGAACACTGAATATTGTGTTGAGTCGCTATAGAATGTTTTACTTTCCCTCGACAATGATACTTTGTCTAATTTTAATGGTGTACTATTGGACGATTTTAATGCTCGCGTTGCTTCTCTGAATTGCGTGGATGAGGAAATCTCATTAAAAACAAATTCTGAGCCAGAGAGGGTCATGCTGTGGCTTTCTCCTCTGCACCAAGTATACATGTGAATCTCTTTATGCCTGAAACAAATATTCGTAATAAGCAAGCTTCTTTCTAAGCATAAGCTCATCAATTTATTCCCGTCACCGTTCGTTTTTTGGGTCTCCGTAATGGCCCAGTACCCTGTCGGTATATTCACGTTGCACACTAGCCCAGCCATTCATATATCCAAGTAAAATTATTCTTTCGCCAGGATCGCAAGTCCTAATATATCATTTAACGAGACCCAGAAGGTATCTTTTACATGCCCCTTGTCACCATGAGCTGGAGCGTAGCACTTTATAAGAAATAGTCTTCTGATTCCCACTTTCATTCTAACCCATAGTGATCTAGGCAATACACATTCATTTTTTTTAACCTGTTCTTTTGCTCTCTCCTTCATAATCAGACCGATTTCTTTAGTATCATATAATTTATTATCTACTCCTGACCAAAGTTCCAGTCCGTTCTCTATGTTTCTTAGTTCACATCCCTTCTTCTTTGTTCCCGGTACACAGAAAATATCAAGTTTCCTTACGCACATTGTAATCCGCAATTCATTTTCTTTAAGATCATTTACACATCTAGCACTCTAAACAATCAATCTTCAGTCATCGCCTAAAACTCTTCCGAGGACAAGCCTTCTCTCAACAAAAGTGTTAATCCTATACGAGGCTACACCATTATTTGTATTATTCATTGTTGAAAGTATACACCCAACTACAACTTGATGCGAGAAATTTATTACATAAGTATAAAATCATGTCCAAATTGAGCAGCTAAATGGTCATAAGGTAGAGTGTTCATTCACAAGGTCAGTCTTACTAAACTTTGGTCATGCCAAAGAAAATATGAAGACCAAGCCAGAACCAAAAGAGTTATGATCGGTGTCTGTTATACACTGGGGACGGCAACAGTCTCCTGCAATTTGGTCTCTAAGGTGGAAAAAGACCATTTGATGCTTCAAACATCTGACAAGATATCTCAACCGTGAATGAAAACCTAATAAATTTACATAATTTTCCGCAAGTTTCCGTAAATTTTCACAAAGCCCCGAAATTTTCCGCAAATTTCTACAAACTTCCGAAAGACTGGACACAAAATAAAATTGATGCAATAAAATGCATATCGTCCATTGGGTTGTCGATGGCAAAAATGCTCACTTCGAGTAAAGAATATTCGAAAACACTAAGAAATAATGGAAAATGAGCGCGTGGAGAGATCTAACAGAATCCCTGAATGGCTAACCGACAAAACTTTTGAAATTTCCCGCGTCGATTTGGTAAATCTGTTCTCTTCGAAAACTGAGGCCTTTGAAAAATTTATGTTTTGCACAAAATGAAATGCTACAAATAGAATGCTTATCGTCAATTGCATTGTCGATGGAAAAAATGCCCCTTACACGTAAAGAATATCTAAAAACACTGAAAAATAATAAAAATTAAGCGCGTCGAAAATCTAACAGAATTTCTAAATGGCTAACTGACAAAACTTTTGAAATATCCTGTGTCGATTTGGGAAATCTGTTCTCTCTCAAAACTTAAGCCATTGAAAAATTCATGCTTTGCACAAAATGAAATGTCACAAATAAAATACTTATCGTCAGTTGCGCTGTCGATGGCGAAAACGCCCACTACACGTAAAGAATTTTTAAAAACACTAAAAAATAATGAAAGATAAGCGCGTAGAAAAATCTAACAGAATTTATGAATGGCTAACCGATAGAACTTTTAAAATTTGCTGCGTCGATTGGAAAAACCTTTTTTTTTTTACTAAAGCCTTTACATTCTTTCTGAAAAATTGTTAAACCACTTTATACAACGACTTCTTTAGAAGATTGACTCTGGAATGGGATTATTACTTCCTTAATGTTTTCAATGGAGTTCCAAATACTAAGAGGGTTTCTGGTCAATGTTCTAAGGTCGACATGTTTTTGTTACATACAGCGAGTGATGAAAAAGATGCCCTTAGCTACAGAGGTATTACTCTTATTCATTCAATAACAAAGTTATTTACAACGTTGGTGATATCAAGATCGTCGCTGCGGGCTAACGCATGTAGCATACTCTCAAAAAAACAGGCCGGCTTTTAAGAATGTAGAGGCTGTAGAGACCACCTGTTCACTCTTTATTCGGTGCTGGATATGCATCTTATAGATCTGTTAGAAAAACTCCCCTTTTCGTTATTTTTGTCGATTTCAAACGAGCATTTGACGCATTTAATCATGAGAAGTTCTGGAAAAAGCTTTTCGCCCTAGGCATTAGAGGAAAATTGATTAGAATTTTGTGTTCTTTGTATGAAAACACCAAATTGAGGGTCAAATGTGGTAGCTCTTACTCTAAAAAAATCGAAGCGACGCAGGGGGTCCTGCAGGGCGATAGTTTTAGTCCACTTTATTTCATTATGTACATAACTCATATAGTTGAATTCTCTATCGAAAAAGAAGGTGAGGGGAGTGGTATCGTCCGCTGCTCGATCTCTGATTATGCTTCTGTTCGCAGATGACATTAAAGTTTCTGCTACATCGTCCCATGATGCTAGAAATGAAATAGAAAATTCTAGAAAAATAATGTGTTATTAGTTGACTCCAGATTAATTCAAAAACGACTTTTTTAGAGGTAGGGGAACCAGCAGACGTGGTTACAGAACAAATCTGTAACACTTCTAGAACAGAAAAGAACATGTTCTAGAATAGATTAGTAACTTCCGCAGCGTTTAATTACGTCAATTTGTAACAATGGAGGAGAATGTTTACATTCAAATAAAGCCTATATATTAAATTAAATATTCCAGAAATTTCAAACCTTGGTCACTTCTGATATCTTGTGAGGTTGGTACGAGTGGGTACGAGATAGATTATAATTTATGATAACAAAAAACGGACAATTTCCATAAACCCATAACTTTTTCGAATGAAACTTAAGTCCTATTAGCCAACTATAAATTCAATCTTTTGCAAAAAGGAATAATGTACATTCTTCCTGGTTGATTTTATTGAAAATTTCATTTGTAAAAACATAATTCACCATCAGTAACATTCCAGTGATTTCCGGAATCGCACTAGATGGTTAACTACAATATAGTAATTTTTCGGAAAAATGATTAAGGGGAAATTTGTCTAAGAATGGCTTTTTTTTATATTTTCCAAAAGTTTTTGAAGAACCCGATTCTCTAAGACGAGCCTCTTTTAAAAACTTTGAAAATAATTTTATTTAATACTAAATATTGAACAGTTTTATTCGCTGAAATGATGTTCACTTTCCGCTCTTGTTGGTTTGATTGCATTGTTGAGAAAAAAGTTCACACGAGAATATGCAGGGGACCTGTCTTAGAAGTGGGGGCCCTTCTTAAATACATTTCCCCTATATTATATAGGGAAATTGAACTTTCTGCTAAACGAATAACTACCAATCGACGCTCAAATTTACTAAAATTGTTGATAATAATTAAGTAAAGAATGCAGGCCCTTGTCCAGCGTCACTTCTTTTGGTTACATTAGAGAGGGGTTCTTTAGTGGTTCGCCATCCACCTTGAACTACCCAGAGGGACCGCTCCGTCCACCCTAGCCTGGCTAGGGAAGCTGCCAGATGGCGCAGTGTATGAGGCTCACTTTGCTTTGAAAAGATACCCCCGTCATTCACTGTGCCATGGAGTACACCTGGCGCCCGAGAGGTATATTTCCTGAACGTTAGAATAAACGAATGCACCAAGATCTAACAAGTTGAAGGTACCCGGATTCGGTGTAGTGCCCTTTAAAATAAACACGGGTATGGCACAATTGGCTTTCTAGCCTGGGCGCCGGGTGGGAGGGATGGCTTTCGCGTGCCCCTCATTCACATTGCAACATTAAAATCAAACACATATCTTCATTCAGTAAATCTGTACAGGAACTCTCTAGATCTAAATTCGTAAAATTTAACAGAATCAGTTTGAGATAAGTGACCTACTAAACATTATGTGAAAATTAGTAATTAAGTCTATTTTAAAATTTGAAATCTAATCTAAAAGTTAATAATTAAAAATTACTACTTACCAAACTAGAAAATCATAGAAATAGTAGAAATAGTCAGAATATTCATGAATTCGACTCAGGGCTATATATATTGATTCAAAAAAGTCACAGAAATGGAAAACATGACACAAAAGTTCAATGAAAGAACGCATTTGCATAAACTTTTCAACTTCATTGAAACAATGAGAAGGCAATATTATGAAACACGTCAATATACTTATTCTTGATCATATTACGTCATCTCCGCCAACAACGTATTCATAAGTCATTGTTCAAAAGAGGAAAAGTTTCATTTATTTACCAGGAGACTGAATAGGACCCAGTTTTTTAACAACAATCTTATCCACCCATCACTCAGCAAAGCCAGTAGCTTTCTTAGAATAATCAAAATGATTGAAAGCACCAGGTGTAGCTCTTGCTAAATCGATAGGGTGCTTTATTTTAAACACAACAATATCGTACTGTCTGTTTATGGTAGTATGTTCCACTTCCTGAAGAATTTTTTCCCCCTTTTTAGATTATGGTGCCTATACGATCTAACATCATATCCGTACTTCAGTCCGTATTCATCAGTTACGACGACGTACAGATTTTTTGCAATGACAGCGCTAGAATGAACATTTTTGTTTACAATCTTGACTCAGGAAGGGTTTTTCATATGCACATGATGCATGATTTCATCGTTTTCATGCGCATTAGGATCCGCATTGGGATACGCGGGTACCCAGATGGTCCAGTACCATGTATTGGAGGATAGCTTGAATGCCCTGCATGACGACCTAAATCTACAAGATTGATACCAGTTAATTTATTACCATCATCTGAAGGTTAGGAAAAAATCTTGATCGTCTATGAACGACCCCCTATATGTCATAAGGAGCCGTTCATTGATGAGCAAGATTTTTTTTCCGCATCATTCATTATGTACAAGCCATATGAAAAATAGGAAACAGGAGTTGGATATACACAGGATTTCATGTGAAATCATTGACCAAATTTGGTCAGGTATTGGAAAACTATGGCGAGCTTTTCCAAACGTTGGTGAACAATGGCCGAACTTTTGTGGATCCTTTATGCTATTGTTGTCAAATATATACAGCTAAAAATTGCTTCGGAAATTTGTTTGCTTCCACCCACGAATTTCCTTCTAATTACCAAAAAATATTGCTCTCCAAATTTCAACTAGATCGATCAATATAATTTACCCTTCTGGCAAATCACTTGAATTTTTTTCCTGGACTTACGTGGAAAATGATTGGCAAAAAAAAAATAACTTTTCGAGTTTTCGTCGAAATGTTTTGTCAGGCAAAGACCACCATCTTCTTCCAAAGCGAAAAATAGTAGTGCAAAGTAAAACTTTTTTCAGTTGGCATACATGTTTTTGAGGTTCATAGGTATACTCATATGTATATTATATACGTGTATTTATAAAGGTCTATTTATATAGGTCTATTTATATAGGTCTATTTATATAAGTATATTGATTTTAGAATATATCTAATCGGAAAGGCGTACAGGATTGCAAGGTTACAATTTCGATAATGATCAACCTCACGCCGATGGTAGAGATTAGGATTTTTCAAATTCAAATTTGTAGTTCGTGATATTTTTGAATCCTTGCGTGTTGAGTGCCTGATGAGTTCAAGATATTATGAATTATATACGATGCTGGAATCCTCTTGCGAAAATGTTATAGCAGGCACAAAATTAGTGGATGCTTTTTTAGAGATATCATCTGTTATTCCGTAGGATTTCAGTCGGCTACTTCCTGATGGCCCAGGAATTTTCTTGAAATTTGACAGGTGTTTAATAAAACCACCCTTTCAGCTGCTGCCAATACCCTGCTGACTCCCAGATCTTCGAATTGTTGAGGGCATCTTGCGTGTACAATATGTCAAAGGCTTAAGGTAGGATCCGAACCTCGGGAACCTCTGTAAATGTATATGAACGAATTCCCAGAGGTACCGGCTCAGAGATTAAACCGCGAACCTTTGGTAAGAGGTCCTAGCTCCTAACCATTTGAGCCAGCTAGGCTGTTAAAAATTATTTCAATTTTTACCCAACCATCCACGAGCTGGGTTGCAGCTAAGTACATGACGCGGAGACCTACAGTTTTAGGTGGAATCCGAACCACCAGATCCTGAGTAAAAGCGCATAGCAAAATTTTCAGTGGTACCGGATCACGGATCGGACACCGAATTACTAACAGGAAGTCCGAGCGCTTAACCGCCTAAGCCACCAAGTCTTATGACTTATTACTCTTATACTTTTCTGCGTTTTTCAATTTTTTTTCGGGTGAGTTCGGGTTCTCGTATCAGCCACGGAGTAAGTCAAATGTCTGATGAGTCAGAGACGTTACAAGTTGATACGATGTTTGAAATATCTTGCGACGATGTTGTAGTAGGCACATAATTATGTGTACGAGGTTTGATCCAAAAGTTTTGTGACTGGTCCTGTAACTCAGCTAATATTGGTGTTAAAGTTTCCAAGATTTGTGTAAATCTCACCTGCAAAATATCTACTCCTCTTAGGCCAAAGGCCGACCTGATAACATTAGTCGATGCTCTCCTAGCACCTGTCGAGCGAAGACATCTACCCAGCCTTCGCCGCATTTTGCTCCGCACTGAAAATGTTGCTCATGGGCATCAAATTTTGTTTCAAGCACGGAAAAACTGATCCAGACGACTATCAACGTCCGGGAGTGAACATTTTGTTCGTGAATTTTTTTCCAACATGCCGAACAGTTAATCGGACATTCTTCACTGAAGTTCTGAAGCGATTGAGAGATGCAATTCGTTGCAAAAGGCCGGAGAAATGGAAACCTAGCTCATGGGCGTAGCACCACGAGAACGCAAAAGTTTTGTTTTTCCCACATAAATAAGCCCTCCAAATTTCAGACTGATTGGAAAATATCTTCTGTTCTGTGACAAGCCACAAAAACTCCGTTTTTAGCCAATAATAATGACAAAGTGTGAAATTTGAAAATCGGTAATTCTGATCTTTTTATTGTTAATTTGTGCCGTAATTCTAAGATATTACACCACTTTTTCATTAATTCATAAATATGGCCTTGAAAAAAAAGTAAGGAAAAGAGAAAACGAGCTGAAAATGTCTTTTCACGAACGATTAAGCGAACACATTTAGAACTCTTGTTTTATACTATTAATTTTAATGCAGAACTGATAACATTTTATATTCTCCTTTCACTTGTGCAGTATTCCGCTCACTTCATAGTGACCCAGAACTGATCACGTGGAGGTAACTGCATTTCGGTTCCTTTCCTAGTCCCACCAATTTACCCAACCATACTGCAGAACCATGTGAACTATATGTTTTATATATGTTTTTCCTTTCAAATTTTGTAATTTTTACCCTTGATTCTAAAACAGACCCGATGTAATCGTCTCTTGGATGACTTCCACATACTTCTTCAGAAGACATCGTAACGATTTTGACCGTGCGTTCCACTGCCTGGGTGTGGCAAGGAAAGTGCACGGAATCCCATTTAGGAATCTGTTTAGAATCTTCAGTCTCTAGTACAATCTCTAATACAGGGAAAGAACATGGAGCCTCAATATTATCATCAAGACAATATTTACTTTTTTGCTTTACAAGTCTAAGATTGTCAGACTCACGTCTTCTTATTCTTTTTTGCTATTTTTTTTTTATTCAGGAACGTCTACTGAAGCAATTTCTCCCAATCTTGGACCATTCTGATCGAAAAGAAAAGCCTGTTCGAGTATAGGTACTTTCCTATCCATTGGGCATCTGCAATTTTTAAAATCAGCACGCTTGCATGCAGCAATATCGAAAAGTTTTTCGCAGATGCCTTGAAATCGTCTACTTTCTCTTCAATAATTAACTTTTTTCAATAAATCTTCTTCAATTCTCAGCATCTACATATTTCTTGTGATAATGATTTATCATTTGAACAACTCGGGTATGTGACACAGTTGAGATAGACGCTTTCATATAAATTGTCTCTACTTTCTTAGCCACATAATCGGCAATTACTGAGAAAGGGGGTTCTTTATTTCCTCCGGAATCTGTTTCTAGTTTGGACATTTCCTGTTGACAGCATAAGATTACATCTTCCGTGAAAGGTAAATGACTTTCTACTAAATCTCTTGGATCCCCGAAAAGTGGACATTCGATAGCCTGCCGTGAAAAATTTTGTGCGTTTCGAAATGACAAACAAAATTTTAAAGTCAAAGCAATCTATTCGAATATATATTTTCTCAACCTTATACGAATTGTGACTTTAAGCGAGTAATTTGTTTAGGTTTTCACGCTAAAAGCATTAGCTGAGTAAGTCAACGCGTGAGTGAGCACACCAAAAACAATGAACGTCACCACATCTGTCAAGCGCAGCAGGAAGGAACGAACGTCGAATACAGCAGTGAGCTTCCTCTGCTAAATAACTTTTCTATGTAAATTTTAGGAATAGCGGTAAAGTGCATCTACCCTTACAACGTTCTACACAAGTGAAATCCAAAAAACTGAGACCATAAATACTAATATCAACTAAAATAAAAGTTTTAAAGGCGTTCGCCCAAGCGTTCGTGAATAGTAATTCTTAGCTAGTTTTCTCTTTTCCCTTCCTTCTTTTTTTAAGGCCATGCTCATAAATAAATGAAGAAGGAGTGTAATGTGTTAGCATTACGGCAATAATTAACAATAAAAAGATCAAAATTACCGATTTAGAATCGATTCTGAAATTTAACATTTTGTCATTATTATTGGCTAAAAACGGAATTTTCAAGAGTTTTTGCAGAACAGAAGATATTGTCCAATCAGACTGAAATTTGGAGGGCTCATTAATGTTGGGAAAACACAACTATTGCCCACTATCAGAATCCGGTACACAAAAAAAAAGGTTTTTTCGGCTCACTCTACTAAGTAGGTTCAAAAGAGTTTCTGTTACTTCTATGGAGAGTCAAAGGAAGGTATATATTTCGACTCGGGTACCCATTTATTTTTCAGGGGTATAATAGGCATATTTATGGGTACACGGAGAAAAGTGGATATTCATCCGTATCACCTGGATAATGCGGCTGAGTATATTTGATGGTGAACTATGGGACAGCTATCTCGGATATTCAAACGTAGTATCTGTGGATATTAGAAAGGAGATATTAGCTGCTCATATCTGAGATATTGAACTCAAATACCTAAATAATACTAAATATAATACTCATATAAAATACTATGCCTCACTTGCGGTTACGACGTACGTTTTTCCGTTACGATGTTCCTACACTAATACTGGGTGATAATTTTATTGATAGGCCCGTTTCACCAAAACCGTTTTCGAAGTTTCAATCACATTGTAAGCGAAAACAATGTTCGCGAAATACCACAGTTCTATAAGCAGTATAGCAAAATAAAACATCGCCGTTTTTGCAAGAAATTAAAATTTCCCTCATTTTTGCGAAAACTGGTTACTGCTCAACATCGCCAAGTTCGTCGATAATGATAGTAAAATCGTTTGCATATTCAGTATCAAGGAGTGTTACAAGTTCAGCCACAAGATAATCGTCTGCTAAAAATTTAGTGAGACTCGTTAAAAGATTGGAGGTTTTTTTGCTTAACTCTTTCGAACGTCCACTAGACAGGACGGAATCAAAATCTTTATTTGAAAGCAACCTATTGACAGTCATTAATTGTTGTTTGATAGCTATTATTTCACAGATAATTACACGTTTTGCAACAGAATTGGCAGTTAATTTTCCTTCCCTCTAGAGCTATTATTTCACAAATAATTACACGTTTTACAACAGAATTGGCAGTTAATTTTCCTTCCCTCTGTTGAGATTTGCCTCTCATTCTCTGCACATGTGCCAAAGATCCCACCATTTTTATGATCAGGAAATAATATAGCATAAAGTGGAATTTAGGTCTTGAAGGTATGTATGTAATCTATGTATTGTTCGTGATGTTCTGCAATAAGATTTCCCAAATAGTCTAACTACTCAATATCGAAATATTTGGATATTAGTAGAGATAAAATTTGCCTCATCAACATAATTGGTGCGTACATGAAGTAAGTTTGCATTTCTGAAGCGGACATTTTCAGAAATTTACTGTTAAGCTGTTCTGCAGTAATCTAGGTTGGTTTACAAGATTGAAATTGGAAATTAAAATTTCGTAAGATAGAATTGAAAGTTCCGAAGTCGATGAGTTTATCGACGAGAACAAGCTGATTATAAATCCAACTCGCTTCATATGCCACTACATCGCCTAGAAGATCATGCATAATATCAGCAACTGTAATTCGCACACAACGATAGTGACGTACGTTATTAAAAGCGCACTCCTCGCGTTCACCTGCATCTTTTGAATTATTTTGTTCAACATCCGCACCCTAAATAATTTCGGTTCTTTGATGATAGTACTACTATAGAAATATTTTTTTGAGACCTTCAGATATTATGGTTTCATTTGCCTTGGTCTCAAGGTTTAATTCCATACATCAGCAGGAAACTTGGCCGGATATAAAATAATTATCAAATTAAATTTTATTAATAATAAGTCAACGCAGACGGCAAAGGCAGAGTGTTCAGCGACCTTAAAATCCTAGAAAACCTGGGAATTTTCTTGAATTTTTTTTTACCTTGAAAATCTTGAAATCTTCCCGAATTTTTCATGGAAACCTTGAGTTTTCATTTTTTGGCTATAAAACATTCATTTCAAAAGGTTTCAAGAGACTTCTGAGAGATTTCAAATACTTTAGAAGATCTGAAAATATTCTAGAAGATTTCATACAGATTTCAACCATTTCACAAATGTTTTAAAGCTTTCAAGGGCTTTCAAAAGATTTTAAAAAGTTGTGAAAGGTTTTACTAATTTCAAAGATTTAACAAGGACACGTGCATCAGGTTTCAAAGATTTCAAATTATTTTAGAAGATTTCGAAAGATTTTAGAACATTTTACAAATATTCCAAAGACTTAGAAATATTTGAAAGATTTCAGGCGATTTCAAAAGACTTCAGAAAGATTTCAAATATCTCAAAAGATCTAAGACTCCACAAAAGATTTCAACTATTCCACAAATATATCAAAGCTTTCAAAAGATTTCAAAAAGGTTTTAAAGATTTTGACGATTTCCAAGATTTGAAAATATTTGAAATATTTTGAACGGTTTCAAAGTACCTCACAAGGATTTAGAGAGATTTCAAAGAGTTTAAGGATTTTAAAGATTTTACCATGATTTCACAGATTTTAAAAGATCTCATTTATTCTCTATCTATATTTGAGGTTTTGTTTCACAGAGATTGGTAAAGTGTTAATACAGTGATAAATATTGCTTTACTTACTACAATCAAAGTTTTCTAAGATAGAGGACAGGAACACTTCATTCAACTACTCACTCGAAATCCGGCAAAAATCAGATTTTCACCAGAGTGACAAGGCTCACAGAAGCGCGCAAACGACAAAAAATGACGCCAGCGTGAAGTTCAACCCAACCAAACCTAATGGCTAACTCAGAAGACGCCACTGCCAGCCACGTCCTTTGTTCATGCGCGCGTCCTCTACGGATCCACTAATCAAATATTGCAGTTGAATATCTCAGATCCTAGAAATCTAATATTAAGAGATATTGCACGGTAATATCTCATTCACTGAAAAAATGATTTCAAATAATACGCGATAATAACAAGATATTACGAATGGCTATCTTCACTTCCAATATCTACTTTTCAATATATAGTTTTCTCCGTTTATGTTCAATAGGTATATTTATGTTGGTATATTAATTGGAGACTCAAATTTTCCGGGAAGATGCCCAGAACTCCGATACTAAAATTTCAAAAATGATGAAACTCACGACTTTAGTAGAGATTGAAAGTTTCGTAAATTCATAGTTCGTGATATTTTTCAATCCTTGCACACTACATCATTTTAATAACACCGGGAAAGATAAAAAAATATTTTTAGTAGGCATACATTTTTCAGAGGCATATGGGTATACTCATAGATATATTGAACAGTTAGGAGTTGCCACTGAGCCAGTATGGCAGTCGGTCGCATGATACTTCGCTCTCCAAACTTTGGTTGCTTAACTGTTAAATTATGAAAAATATACTCCGCAAAGTGATTCTAGTGTGAGTAACAGTCATTATTGTTAAATAAACAAATTCAGTTTGGATGCAATGCGGTCACTTTGTCTAGAAATAGTGTCTAAAAGAGGTGCGCGTGTTCGCTTATTACGTTTCCTCTATGTATGGTCTACGCATCTTTCTCTCTTCACAGTAAAGTTGACCAACTCACGTTAAGAACAAGAAACTCAAAAACGAACAAGAAAAATTAAAATCTGTCATCTTGGAGCAGGACCGAAAAATAGAGGCTATGGACAGAGCGCTCAGAAATGAGAATTCGATTATGTTTGGAGTTGCTGAGGAGAGCGATGAAAATCCGAAGGACGTGGCTTGTAGGATTTTTAAATCTCATCTCAACATTCATCTGCAAATGGATCAAATTGAGTATGCTAGACGACTGGGCGGTAAAGAGCGAGAGGAGTCTCATAGGCCCCGCCATATCCTGACCCAGCTTCGCTCATTCAAAGACAAAAAAACTCAAATTGGCCCAGCTGAAGAAACTTCGTGGCACTGGAATCATCATCTCCGAAGATTATACAAAAAAGGTACAGAAGAAAAGAAGAACTCTTTTTCCATATTTGAAAAGAGCAAGGGATAGTGGCCTAAAAACTTCCTTAAGCTACAATCTTTTATATGTGGAGGGAAAAAGATTTAGTTACGCGGAGTTGCAATTGTTGTTCTTCTTCTTCTTCTTTAATTCTGCAGAGGAGCAGACTATTAGCCTAGGTCTGGAGACTAATCTCCTTGCCGTTGATGCTAGACCTATTTGGCCAAGGCTATGAAGGCTGTGTGTCTTTGTTTCAGGTTAGGTTGATGGAGCATAGAGGAAATAACCAATGGGAGCAGAGGTTCATTACGCGAGATAGGTGGGTGGGTGTGAGAGTAAAAGGTGGTTTCTTGTGCTTACAATAAATGGCGCGAAAACTGAAATTAGAAATTGAGATCAAAATTGTGGACGACAATTTGAAAAGCAGGACTCCTGAAGATTCCTAGCCCGAAAAATTATTTTCAGATCAGCAAATCGTTGATTTTAAAAAATTTTACAATAAGAGAAGTTATCTTAGTGTTTTAAACGAGTGTTGCACGGTCGTATGTCCAATCACGTGATAAGATGCTCACGAGCTATCCGTCGGTAAAACAGTGCGATACGCAATGACAGCTGATGACAGCCGAATATAAACTGTAAACACAAAAGTTTTGGGTTAGAAAAAGAGTCGAGTATTAGAAGATCGTGGAAGTTTATGGAAGTATGTCTAATATTTCTGTTAAACAAATCTTAAGATTGTTTAATAAAGCATAATTAGATATGGAATTGTAAAAGTGGTCAGAGGCACAAGAGTGTTTGGAAAATAATCATAAAGTTTGTAACTCAATTCGAGGTTATGTTTACTGAGCTTACGCCTTTACAACGGTAATTTTTATAATTTATTGTTTTATTTGTATAAGACAAAAAAAACAAGTCTTCTAATTTTATGAGTTGTAAGAATCGGCTATGTGTTTAAATCCAGCACTTGGCTCTGAACTTCTATTATAGGTATTATGTACTCAAATTAATATTGTATGAAGAAAATGAATTTAATGATTTCTAGAGATCTTTTATATTTGGCAACACTCTGATTTCAACATTTTTCTGATAACGATTTTCATTTTTTAATAATTCATGGGTAGTTACATCAAAGTAAAGAGTACTTCAAAATAACTTTTTTCCATTATCTAAATTTATAAGTATTTTCATGAGGTTTTTATTGTTTGTGCATATTTTATTATACGCATTCTAACAGTGTTGAGACCAATTTCCTTATTTATTATTTAGAAATCATATTGATTCACCTAAGCATATTACTTTTTTATAAATAGGTATAACTCTTCCGGAACTTTTTATTGCTAATTTTCTGCACTCAATATTGAATTACATTTGCTTGTAAAATTGTAAACAAGTTTTGAAAATAGAGGGAACATGATTATTTTTATTTAAATTTAACATTTGTCATCGACTAAGGATTTTAAGCAGACGTACCAATCAAAAATCAGTTCGACTGAAATAAAAAAAAACGTATTATTATTTATCAAACATTCCAGAAAATGCACAGACGAGCTTACCTCGTTTCTCTCTTTTTCAGTAATATCTATTTTCCAGAAATTCTCATCTCTCTTTCTCTTTCGGCCCTTCTCCATTCTTATTACTCCTTGATTTTTTATTGATATTACTTTTCATAAAAAACGTGGAAAATATCAATAGAATCTATTACTACAAATGAACAGATTATTGTAGTCTGCTTCTTTATGAAAAAAAAACAATCTCCTTTGCCGACAGGTGCTGAGCTAACAAAAACAAATGTCCAGGTGGCTCAATTAAATTTTGTTTGAATTGAAATAATAAGAAATATATTTAACAATATTCAATGAAAATGACAGAGAAGTAAACTCGAAAATCAAAACAACACGAGATACGAAGAAAAATCTTTTTTTTCTAACTTACTTTATTATTCTTCCACAAAGACCTTTTGTTTTAGCAAAAAAATGAATTTGAGTTTTATAAGCAGAAAAATTGTTTCTTAAAAAAAAAATTCTGAAAAACTACTATGCATAATGTATTTCAGGAATATTATTTTAAAGTAGGGATGCCAATAAGACTTCTTTCTTATTACTGAAATGGAAAACAATTTTTTATATGCAAAATAAAAAATTAAAAGTATTGAGGCTAGTTTGACCCATATTGGAATATTAAAAAAGAGTTTTTATGCAAAAACCATTTAAAATAAACAATTTTTCGCAAGAAGTTAAAAAATGTGTTTAGTTTACAGCAAACATTTTTCATCTCCGTCGAAAATTGTTTTACTCGCATGTTACTTGCGTTAAAAGCTTCGTTTTCATTAAACGAATTACATTCTGATTCTAGAGTCAAACAAAAGTATTGATGACATACTTTTTATGAATAAATTCGTAACTAATACGGCAGTATTTTTCTTTGTTCGCCGGTAGCATTTCTGGAAAACAATACCATGATAATGATCACCAGCTGATTGGAGCTGAGAAATTGAAAATCAAAGATGTAGTGTCCCTGATAAGTTTTTTAATTTGTTTCTAAATGTTTCAAGAAATCTCCTGATATTCGATGAATAAGAATACGTTTTTTCGATTTCAGTAAAACTGATTTTTTATGAGGAATAATGGATGAGATCAAGACGATGCAAAACAATTTTTTTAAGTACTCCTTACTTTGATATAACTACTCAGTTTCATTTTTTATTACTGACACTTTTTTCTTGGATAGGTATTTATTAAAGTTGAATTAATAAAAATAAAAATAATTATCAGAAAAATGTTAAAAACATAGTGTTGTCAAATACGAAGTATCTCTGGAAAACATTAAATTCATCTTCTTCATACAATATTAATTTGAGCCATAATACCTATAACAGAAGTTCAGAGTCAAGTGCTGGATTTAAACACATTGCTGATTTTTAATATTCATGAAATTAAAAGAATAGTATTTCTTTGTCTTATACGAATAAAATAATAAATTATGAGCATTACCGTTATAAAAGCGTAAGCTCAGTAATCATAACCTCGAATTGAATTACAAACTCTATGATTATTTTCCAAACACTTTTGCGCATTTAACCACTTTTAAAATAAAAATCCAATTTTGCTTTATTAAACAATCTCGAGATTTTTTCGACAAAAAATATCAGATATACATTCATAAACTTCCACTATCTTCCAATATTTGACTCTCAGTGGCGTTACTAGAAACGTGGAGGCCCCCCTGAACAATTTTTTAGGAGGCCCCTTAGAAAAAAGAAAATTGAAAGCTTAGGAGTGATCCACAAATTAAGTAAGGTGTTTTTCTGA
>JAUMHM010000001.1:19232936-19248779 GCA_032362435.1 Melikaiella ostensackeni | reverse complement strand
TATTGTTATGAATTTTAATTTAAATCTTTTTCTATGGTTCACTTTACATGTTACGCAAAACTGAAGGATTTTTCAATTTGCTCAAGCCCGCCCATTCTTTATTTTCATCATTTCAAAGTGCTGACTAGGCGACTTTGTTAATGATCACTCTAGTTATGTTGCAATCATAGTGTCACAATTAAGGAACAAATGATTTTGACTCTAAAACAAATATAATTTGAGAGTTCAGAATTAATTTGTTCCCCCCTTTTTTTGTGGTAACCAGTTTGCACGTAACACAATAGATCATTACCTCATAGTTGCAAAAATGAACCTAGGTCAAGGAGGGGGGAAGAGAAGAATTGTGAAGTCGAAGCATACGCGAGTTAAAATAAAGAATTTGCAGAAATCAGAATGATAAGCTGAGAGACTATTTTCGTCAGTATAGAGAAGGCTGGCATACGGAACAAGTCAACAAAAATGTAAAGAGCGCATTGATAATACTACGGGCTATCATCTTCAAGAGTGTGTCCAAAGTATGTAGTACTGCGGTTGTATGAAGAATGTTTGGAGATGCTTGGTTGAATGATCAAATCCGTTTGGCTGTTAACGAGAAGAAGCAAACGTACTCGAGAAAGCTGTATATTAAAGATCTTAGCAATGGAAAGAGAGCTAGACTATAAAATGAATAAGATTGAGAAGTTATGAAGATTGTACAAGGAAATAGTAGTACAGTGTTAGTCGGAATTAAGAATACTGATACTGAACAGTATGGGATATCGACTAAGTGAAAGACTGTGTGAGAGACTTTTTTTATGAAGGTGTATAGAGGTAAAGCTATGAAACATAACAACTGTGTAATAGAAGAAGAAAACGTTAGAAAATCCCGTTGAAAGTGACCGAATAGGTATAAGTGCCTTCGATATTAAGTTTGTAATTAAAAATGTTGAGAATGGCAAGGCTGCTGGTGTGGATAGTTTCACCACTGAAATGCTTAAGAACGGTGAAGTGTATTTGTTTGTTCAGATGAGAGAGTTGATGAATATGTGTGCTGAGAATGGAGAAGTTCCAAATACGTAATTAAAGAAAATCGATTATCATTCCACTTTACTAGGGAAAGGGTGATGAAGATAACTGCACCAATTATAGAGCTATCAGCTTACTAAGTACAAAATTCAACATTTTTACCAAAATGCTTATTGGTAAGTTCATGGAAATAGCAGAAGAAATAATCTAGGGAATCTAATGTAGGTTTATGCCAGGAAGATCATTAACGGATCAAATATTTAGTTTGAGACAGATCATAGGAAAAAGTTTGAGAGAAGACAAAAAAGGGTTCTGTCTGTTTGTTGATCTGAAAAAAAACCTTCAAAAAGGTAGATAGAGTTCAATTTCGGGTAGTTCTGAAAGAGTATGGAATCAATGTTTGGCTTCCAAAAGCAATGAAAGCAATATATGTAGGTAGTAGAGTGAGCTTAAGGGTTAACGAAAAACTGAGTAATGGGTTTGATATTAGGCGGGGTGTTAGGCAAGGATGCGTTATATCCTCCTGCTGATGCAATCTACACATGGACAAATGTCTAAGAATGGCTCTCTTAGACGAAGAAGGTGTTCACCTCGGACGGTGAAGGTGCATGAATTGACGTTTGCAGATGATCGGGTTGTTAGGGCAAAATCAGTGGATGATTTACAGAGAATGTTAAGCAGACTGGATACTAGCACGAAGAGTATGGGTCTTAAGATTAACTTCAATGAAATAAAAATTATTGTATTTGAAAGAAGCGATGAGAAGCCGATATGCAACATGACTTCAACGAATTGAGAATTGAATAAGTTGATGATTTCGTGTATCGTGGAAGTTCATTTCTGCTACCGAAAAGATAGACGGAGAGATATCCAGATGTATAAACGAAGATAGAAAGACTGTAGGCAGTGTACTCGTAGAAGCCATTACTAAAAGTAAATATGTGACGAACAAAGCTGAAATTATTGCATATATAATTTCGTGCTTGCACCCACTGAGCTGTATGGTATCGAGACCTGGACTTGCCAAGAAAAAGATAGAAGTAAAACTAATACGGTTGACATGCAATTTCTGCGGAATATATGCGGTAAAACGCTAATAGACAATATCAGTAATAAGTGGGATCTTGAAGAATGTGGTGTAGAAGAAACCTTGATTGTCAAGAGTGAAAGAAATTTGTTGAGATGCGAAAAGATATGAAGAGCCATAGAAATACAAGAGCTTGCATAAAAAGATGTATGGATGTAAAAGAAGCGAAAGGTATATGCCAAGATAGAGATGTGCGGAGAGAAATGATCCATCAAAAATGTATGACGAAGAGTGTCAGCGGGGTGAAAGACGTCTGAAACGAAAGATTTTGGATACTTAATTGTATAATAACACTGCCCTACAAATATACCGCTTTTTTCTCCTTAATAATTCTCATAATTTTTTTTAGATTTTTTTTTGTTGATTCCGAATCTGGAAATGCAAGTGCTCCATCACGTCTGGCTTTTGAGTAAAACGGGGTTAAAAAGTCGAGAAAACTCAATCTATCAATGTAATTAAATTTTCACAAAGTCAACTTTCTGAATTTTTTAATTTTGACCAAATATTCATGTTCTGTGACCCGAAAACCCAGATCTTACTGACTTCCATGAAACTCTACCAATTAAACAGAATTTCCAAATTATAGGTTGCTTCTTTGTATTTTTGTTTTTGGACCCCAAATTCCTATTCTGTGACTCGGAAAATTCACTTTCACTGACTTTGAAGGAAATCTACCACTTTAGTGAAATTTTCCAAATTTGATTTAACCTTTTAATTGTTTCAATTTTGACGCCAAATTCATATTCTGTGCCTCGAAAGCCCAACTCTTACTGACTTTCATGGAAGTCTACCAATTAAATAGAATTCCCGAAATTCAAGTTGCTTTTATGTATTTTTGGTTTTTGACCTCAAATTTGTATTCTGCGATTCAAAAAACCTCCTTTTACTGACTTTAATGGAAATCTACCAGATTAATAAAATTTTCAAAATTATGTCAACTTTTTGAATTTTTGAAATTTGAACCCATAATCGTATTCTATAACAGTAAAATGGATTAACTCATAAAGGAATGCAAAAGTAATTTAACATTGCATTTATTGTGTAAGTATAGTACAGTGTATGTACACACATAGTGTCGTTCCGAACCGGAACAGCTCGTTTCGGTTTTGATTCCGGTTTCGTTCCGGGCTCGGAACGTTTCGCGTTGGAACCGTTTCGGCCCGGAACGGGAAAACGGGGTTTGTTTCTCGTTTTGTTCCGAGTCCGAAACTTTTGAAACTCGGAACGTCCGGCCTGGATCCAACTCGGAATCGGAACAATGTCGTACAGGGATTCACATCCCTGCTCTACACAATAAATCAGAAGGTGTCACTTTTTGATCCAAAAGGGTGTCCAAGCATTTTATAATAAAAAACAATTGACATCTACGTATTTAGTAAGGAATTTATTGTGTAAAATAAGAAGAAAGAGATAAGTGAACTCTGAATGCTCTTTTGCTGAAATTCGTTATTTATTTGAGTTAGACTCTCGGAAGGCGTCGTCACGGAATCCCTGTAAAGCTTTGTTTTTAAAAGAAAAAGAAAGTTTATTCTATCTCCTAAATGGCCCCCAACACAACGACATTTTTTCAATCAACAGGGTTTGTTTCGGATCAAAACTCTTGATTTTTTATGAGATCTTGTGAAACCTCTTATAAGATTATTATGAGATATTGTTAAGTATTAGATCCAGCACTTTTCCCGTAGAAAAGTATTAATAAGTACTGGAACCAGTAGTTACTAATACTTTTATTTTCATAAGGTAGAAATTGTGCAAAAACGTAAAATCTACACTCCTTCAGTTTTAATTCAAGAACAAATATCTGCGTTAGGATGGTCGAAAAAATTAATTTTTTGAATTTTAAATTTCCACAGGGTCATTTATAAAATACATCACAAAGCAGTTCAGAAAGTGAGCAAAAGTGGAAGGATTACGGTTATTATAGAAAGTGAAGTTTCCAATCAACCACTACAGTATAATGAAGATAATTATATTGGAAATGAAGATACTAAAGTGACGATACTTGAATAGAGATTGTGCTGACGAGAAATGGATGACAACTGATGCGAAGGGAAACAAAACCAGAATGTCGTTTCCGACTTTTTCTTCTATTCTTCACGATGTATCTAATTAAGCGCCTGCGTTTGAAGTATTTATTATCGATAAAAGCAAAGCCAGACGAGAAAAGATAAAAATGCCCAAATATATTCAGCGAAAGCAGTGTCAAGCTGGTTTAAAACTGCAGGCTCTATATTTCGTTGGTAGGAAGAACTAAAGTTCAATAATTGAAAGAACAGAAGACGGGACGATGCATAAAAGAATTCAAGCGGAAGAACACACTGCGCTGATACAGGAGCCTGGGTCTCTCTACTTACGACACGTATCGTCACAAACCCCCGGAGATACAAATGTTTCAGATGGTATTTACAATTATTTATCGAAAAAAGGATTGATTTACCAAGCCTAGCATGTGCCGGATGTGATGGTTGTTCAAACGCAAATGTTCAAAAATACATCAGGACGTCTAACCCATCTACCCAATTAAAAACACTCAGTGAGTTCAAAATGCGGGTATGTGCTGCCATGTGGTTCTTCATTAAATGCAACGGTAAAATGAAGGATGCTCCTATAAATCTGTAGCGAAGCATATCTTTATCGAGCTATTCAGATGATGATCTCAGACGAATTATTATCGTTAACGTAATACAGGCCGATGCTTACCCTACGCACCCGGAAAACATCATTCTTGCTAGTTTGCGTGATAAGAAAACAAACACCAGAAAACAAGCTATTAATATTATATAATGACAGCCAGAAAATCATCAAGTCAAAAACTTGTACTATAGGACCATGCACTTCACTGACGATGAGCTGCAGCGATTCGCTTTGAAAGATGTAACTCACTTGCGGAAGAAGTACATCTTCCACCTTCCATGCCACACGCTAGCAGTTGAAGGATGTGTGAAGGACGTGACAGCAGCATCTTCTCACGTGTGTGGTTCGGAAAATGGAGACGGATTCATGAGAAACCGATGACTAGCTCGATAAAAAATGCCCATCTTTGACAACAAAGCACAATACAGGGCATAAGTTGATGAAAAAGAATATGACGAAGACCTCAAAACATTCAATCCTGACTTGATAAAAATAGAATCATATTTGTTACGGATTTTTTCTAATTTCAATATTTTAATTCATTGACTGTGAATAATACAATCATATTTATTACGCATTTTTACTAATTTTCCTATTTTAATTCATTAATAGTATATTGTGCGACTAGTGGGAGAAGGAGAAGATTCCGACGGCGTGTGATTCCAACATGCAGTGTTGAGCAGTGTTGCCAACATAATCAGCGTTCCAAAACTTTATAAATAGTGAAGTAATGAAATTTCATTATTGTACTAGTGGGAAAACATGTTGATTATTTATGCTAATCGTCAACAATCAGATAATGTATTATTTTTTCTACTCGAATCAGGGCCGGAAAAAGAAATATTTTTCGCGGGTGTTGAATTAAATATAATCCTACCATTTCATAGTACATTTTTTTACAGAAAAGTGTCAAAAAGTAAAGAACAGAAAAAAAGAGACAGAAGCTAACAAATCTTGCAATTTTAATTTTTCTAAAAAACATATGTACATATTTTCGGTCATAACTCAGTGAAAAATAAAGCTTTTTCAAGTTTTTTATCTTATTTTGAAGGCTATATTTTGCTGAAAAATATGTGATTTTGACCGATTTTTAGTACTACTTTCGCAGAATATTGGGGGGTTTAAAATGAAGAAAAACGTCAATTTTCGACATTTTTGGTCAGTTTTAGCGAAATGATCTAATCTTTTGGATTGAATTCTTCATTTTTATCAATCAGGATATGTTGGCAGTAATATAAACTATAAATTATTGTAGACAAGAATCATCCAAATTTATAAATGTATCAGGTATAAAATTAATTTTGCTTTGTTCGCTGTTTAAAAATTGGATACGCTTGGGCTACCTAAATTATTTTTTTATAGATTCTCAGGATAAACTACTTGTAGCATATCCAAACTTTTAGGATATGTAGATTTTTGAAATTCAAAAAATTAATTTTTTCCACCCACCCTACTAGTCATGTAGGAGACTATTTTTTCAAAAATGTTGCGCTGCATGTTGATAATTTCAAATTTTAGCTCAGCCTGATAATATTTAGAGGTGCTGCCATCGATTTGAAATTGACATGTTAATTTTAATTGGTACAGTCAAGTAAAGTCTTGGAAATGAGATAACTTTCTCTAATATAATTAAAATTTGATGCACACTCATGCTTGAAATATTTCAACTATGCAAAACTTGACACTTCAAAAATTCCGAAAATGTCAAAAAAATCCCAACCTTCAAGTTGAATATTTTGGGAATTTTGAAAATATCAACTTCTGCAAAGTTAAAATTGTTTAAGTGTGACATGCAGATTTTTGTGTTAAGTGACGTTTGTTGAGAGTGAGGACGACGGTATTTGAAGAATTCAGAAACCCATTTTTGAAAAATGTCGACCGATCAAAGTGGAGGAGTTGCACTCTATGTGCGCAAATCTAGTAAAGACTCTCTGAAAGGATTCTCATGCCAGATTAGAATGTCTCGGCGGATTCTTCGCGACGAGAGGACCATCCATACAATACATCGTTGTCAACGGCGAACTCTCCTAGAAGGGCAGTCCCCCTTCTGTCAAGTGGATAATCGTTTTAAGAAGGGTGCACCGAGAGTTCCTGGCATTACAGCCTTTGTGGACGATGTTTGAATGCCGTCGATACTCGAGCAATCAAGGCGATTCAGAATCAGCGTGCTTTCCGTACTAGTAGACCTGATGATCGTACAACGTACAGTAGGGTGGTCCAAAAAATTAAAATTTGAATAATTGAAGGTGCTCTCGAAAATATTTGTTTCTTTTAAAGAAAAAATGATGTATAAATTTGAGCTAAAACAAAAAAAGCCTAGTACTCCTTCATCGGCCTTAAACCTTTTAGAGCTTAATATCTTCCTCATTTCAGAATTTACAAAAAAACATCAAAGGCACTATTTTCCTAAATTTTGACCACGAATTCAACGGTGAAATTGGATTTTGAGAAAAATTAATTTTAGTGGGTGTTTTTCACAATTTCAAATTGTGATCGAATGCACCTATCTAAATAAATACTAGGCCCACCTTCTTATACGCCGAATTTCGCCCTCCGCTTAGAAACAGGTGGATCACAAATAGCCTATGATATCCTTGAGGCAGCCCTAAAAAGTGGATTTCGAAGTTGCTGCATGTGTCTGATGAAAGGTACCCAAAAGGATGTTTTGATAAATTAAAGGCGATGACCCTAAAACTCCACGGCAACCCAAAATATTACTGAGTTCTGCAACTTGAGAATATGTTCATTCTCGGTCACTCTGAACAAACGTGGCTTGCATTGGATGCTGATTTCCTTGCTCCAAACATGGATATTATTCTGAAAAGCTTCTCTGATCACCAGAGAGCAGACGAGCCTAGTTTGAAATTGCGCACCGAGCCCAGGCTTGGCTCTCCCGCTGCGAAGAACAGCCGCATGGGGATAAGTGGTGGGAGAGCACGCGCGAACATTTGAATGTCAGTGACTGTGTTTAGCGAACACACCACAGCCCCCATGCGGCGTTTCTCCGCAGCGAGGAAGCCGAGCCTGAGCTCGGTGCGCAACTTCAGACTGGACTCGTCCGCTCTCTGCTGATTACCCTTGGCAATCTGACTATAAAAGATTACTCCACTCGGGTAGCCTCCAAGACTTTGGGAGCTTGCATAAAGGATGTCACAGTTCTGGGGGGGAGGGGGTTAGCCGAATTATGACAGTCTGTGACAGAGGAGGGGCGAGAGGTATGTGATGTCACGTAAATTTCCTGCATGAAATATGGTGTAGAAATTAAAGCAAACCTCAGAATAAGTTATATTTGTAAGAATTGCGTAAATCGAAATTCGCATAATCGCGCGTTGTTAACTTCTATATTGAATTCCAAAAATATCTGCTCACGATCGAGTGTTGGTTAAAGGTGTATTTACACGCGTGTCTCATGCAGATGGCAAATCTATCTTCCTCTCACTCTACCATGTGACGATCTTGATTTGTCAGAGATTAATGTTAATCAAGAGGTCCTTAACACAAAAAGCAGCGACATGACGATGCCTGTCGTTAATTACAAAAAATATTTTGAAAAAATTTGGCCAGGAAATAAAAAAAATTCAAACGAAAGTTCGAGTTTCTTGATGTAATATTTGATAATATTGCGATTTTTCATTAAGAAACCATATTGTGATTCCCTAGTGAAAAAATCTTCTGGGGTTGGCCAGTCCCAGACTAGACCGTCTAGACTCTAATCTGGCGCAAAACAGACGGTCTATTCTGGGGCTGGCCAGACCTGTAACACTTTTGCAAAGTTTGTGGCCAGACGTTCTAGCCAGCCGCTGGTCTGCCGCTATTTAGCGGCTAGTGTGTTGCTAGTTAGGGTATCTTTCCATTGGGATTAAATTCGTGATGCAAAATAATTTGTTTTCACTTTGAGTTTAACGTTATTGGTAAGTTTGTGCCCATCTATTTCACTGGCCACGATCCTACCAATATATGAACTCGATGCGAAAAAAAATATTTTTTTGTATCACGAGTTTCACTCCAATGAAAAGGTACCCTTGGTAATAATCCATAAATTTTGTTCTCAGAATCAAAAGCGGAGGGGGATGAGATGTACTTTAGAAATATAAAAGCAGCGTAACGCTCTGTACCCGTCCCAATTCACAGCATTTGAGATAACGTTTCCTAGTTGTTTCAGAAGCTTAAACTCCGTAAGACCAATCGTGGTTGTTGAATTGTACTTTGAAAAAAAAAAAGCTGAAATACAATTGGAGATGTGTACTAATGCAAAAGCGTGACTTTCTATTTAATTTAATTCTTTTACACCTTTCATCGCCTTGTAAAATTCTGTATCTTCGAAAATTAATTCCTTTGTTCGGATTTCTTTTGTGCAGTAAATTGCAAGACCATATCTCTTGAAATATATTTTTGAATAATATTCCGTATAGTTCTCGGAAGCAGGTTATCTTTGTCAATTAACACAGACAAGGTGTTTTTCTGAAAAAGGCCGAATATCGGGTCATATCAAGTGACATTTAAACTAATTGGATATAGTGCTAAAAATTAGAGAATTTTGAACTTACGAATTCCTTACGAAACGCTTTGTCGGTGACTATGGTGCTGTCCAATGTATAAAAGCTTTCCAAATCCTTCACTGGCAGATCCATATCGTAAGTTTCAGCTAAAGTTTCGGATTAGCTAAATAAATAAGGAAGAGTACTTGACATAAGCGGACCACATAAAAAAATTGAATAACAAGTATATTTATGTTGAAAAATGAATGAATGTAATAATTAGAAAACAAATATATCTCTACTCACTGCCAATACAGACATATTTTATTTACCTTCTTCCTCTTCAGACACGTCGGGATTGTACACAGACTTTCCCATGTCAATTATTCTATTCTTTGTTGACTTTGGTGGAAGACTCGTGCTGGTTGAGATTGGACTCCTTTCTTTAACAGCCGAGTCTATATTTATTATAAGAAAGTAAGTTTATATATTTTCACGCTTTCAAGTCGTTTTCACGATAGAAAAAGTAATGCGATATAAATAGGACGAGCATATGAATATGCATTTTACAAGTAATTTCTATATAATTAATTTGAAAAAATAAAGTAAATTATTTCTATAGTAAAAAGATTCAAAGTTAGTTTTACAGTTGAAACCGTACTTTCAAAGTTTTGTTTTATATACTATAATTTTATGATTAGAATAATAGTACCTTGACTAAAATATTATGTAAATCCAATATGCGTCTAAATAAGAGAAAATTATATCATTAGGAGTATTTTAATTGGAACTTACTTTCTGTGGATCTTGAAGAATCAAAAAATTTTATATTCGAATTTTCTGGCGAAGGACTGATTTCGAAATCCGGTTCGAGATTTTCTTCAGAAGCTAAAAATAAACATTAGATTTCAGTGTGAAAATAAGAGAAGAAAAAAACAGTCAAAGAATAAATTTACTGATAATACGTACATCGACGCTTGATTTTAAGAGATTCTGGTCTGTTTGTTGGATCACTTTGCGAATAATAACTATCAACATCTTTAGGTACTACAGAATGATCGTTGCTTTTCTCAGAGATTTTGGACATTTCTGAGTCTAAAAGTAATCGAAGTATTTAATAAAAAAGTATTGATCATTTTCAACCTAACATAAAATAGTTAAATTTTTATTTAAAAAAAATCATCAACAAAAAAAGAGAAATTTTCAAGAAAATAGTCTATTTTTCAACCAAAAGTTTCAATTTTTCATTAGAAAAATTCACTTCGACCCAAAAATGAAACGAATTTTCGACACAATAGGTAAATTTTTAACTAAATAGATGAATTTTTATCTGAAAAAAAAAAAATTAACATAGTGAATTTCCAACCGAACAGTACAATTTTCAACAAAACGTGATAAATTCCAAACAAAAAATATAATCATAAACATTTCAACCAAGAAAAGTTAACTTTCAACCAAAGATAGATGGATTTTTTCTATTGGTTTCTGTTAATTGAGTTCGCATTTAAACGAAAAAACAGGTAAGTTTTTTGAAAACAGGGGGAGAAAAGAATTCTTGAAAAAGAGGGGAATAGAGGAGAGTGTATGAAGTCTGCAATATAAAGGTGATTTTCAAACTTATTAAGTTACTATTGAACTGCACTGTTGCAGGGCCATCTTTTGCAAAATTCGCAAACTTTGTTAAAATTTATCGTCAGAAAACGTAATATACGTTATCTAAACTCGCAGCGATACTTTCATTGAGCCCCCTCTCACCCCTGTTACCAACCGTAGTTTTTAGCGCAACCCCCTTGACCTTTCAAATTGGTGACGTAGTTTAAGGATGACCACTTATATAGTCGTCACTTACCATTTTTGTCGCTGGGAGATAAAGTAATGTCATGGCTCGACTCAGAAATTTTGCGACGCAAATGGTTTGTTCGGATCTCATCATTTTCATCAGACAAATTAACACTCGATGCTGAAAATAAATTTTATTTTGTAATATAAAATTTTAATTGCATTAGAAATTCATATTTATCTTTAAATAGGGAATTGTAAATTATTAAAGTCTTACTCCTCTCCCTTTTTGATGTTAGTCGAATGGTTGCAGAGTTGGTATTTTGTGATGACTCGCTATGAATCTCATTTTTTTTCTTTCTTAATGCAGATGCCGGAATCAATAATCGATCTTGTTTATCAAGATTTACTTTTATCCTCGCAGGTTTCATCTTTTTACGTTGTGACTCTTCTTGTGCTTTGTCTTCAGGTAATTGATCGATGTCGGTTGTATATAGAAAATCTTGTTTTTCTAATAATTTTACCTTTTTTAGCGCTTCTGCATGTGTATCTGTGCATAAAGTTATATAATTTATACATGTATAGATTGAAAGTTTGAATATATAATTCTAATAATTTTATAGCGAACGTATTAAAAATTTCTTCTATTCATTAGTATGAATATTTCCGGAGATCTAAAGTAATATTTTTGTGACAAAAAATACGCATGATTAAGACATACAATTAATGGAGGGAAACGCTAAAGATTTTCATTGTTTTATAATGAGAAATAACGTATTATACAAACTATCTCAAATCGTTTGCTTTAAAAGAGTATTAAAACTGAAAATTTCTCCAAAAGGTTTGACATGGAAACACATAAAATTATCTGAATATTAATGAAATTAAAAATTTGAAACTTACTAGCACCTCCCTTCAGCTCAACTGCATATTCGGGCCAAATGTCCAAAGGTTCAGAACGGCTTTTCACTAGCTTGTGTAGTTCTCTCGTGTTTCACTTATCGTATGGTGGCGGAAGGAAAGGGATTACTAAAGATCCTAAAGATTTACTATAAGTAACCCAACATTCAGGAACAACGTCAGTTGTCTTCTTTGTATCATTATCGACATTGATACTCAAACAATTATTTTCATTCAATGTAACTTTGTCCTCAAGGCCCGTGATTACAATTATATCGTAAAGATATCCAGTGCTTCTATTAGCCGCTGTAAAATAATGAAAACCAAATCAGTGGCAAAATATATTAAAAGTATACATCTATGCTCTCAATATAAAAATGTACGTATAGTATTATCAATGAGGCTTCACGTTTATTGTAATTTACCCTTTAAGAAATAATTCAAAATATTCTTTTTTTAGAATCAAACTGTTTCATTTAAAATTTTAGAAGTTAAGGGCTCTCAACCCTTTACATAACCTTATAAACTTCATAACGGTTTATAGAAACCGAAAAAATAGAAGTAAAATAATTGAAATGCATTTTAGAATGTATTGATACCTCTCTCAGAATGCATAAAAATTAATTCTAGTTCTGTTTATTCATGGGTTGAGAGTATCGGAAGATTTAAACACTCAATTGAATTAAGTATTTGTTTTCGACTGAAATGATTATTAAATATTGCTCAAGCTATAAATTAAAATAGAATTTATGAATCTATTTATATGAACAAGATTCTTTCTTTCTTTGTAAGTAAAACAAAATGATGGGACAAATTTGACTTGAAGAAGCAGTCGCGTCAGGAGATTTAAATAAAAAATAAAAATAATGCGAGAATTCAAGTCTTTCCTTTTTATTGGTATGAATATTCAATGTTAAAAAATTAAAATTACTACGTGGATATAGCGGTATATATTAATAGTATATTATAAGTGAAAGTTTTCCTGTCAACAGAATTTGTCTTAAAGTACATACACTTAACCTCAAACTGAATCGATTTCAGTCGATCTTTTGCGCATTAAGTAAAACATGAAGAGAATATTATAAACAAAATTAAATAAAACAGTACATACTTCGACGGAAATTCATTAAAGGTATAAGTGTTTATTATTATGTGGAACACGTGGAAAAAGCGTTGAAGTCGTTTACAGCCAGAAAAAAAGCAAGATTTGTGATAATATTACCTGCTTGTGCTTCCTTTTCTCCAGACATTTTTCTTCCAGCAGTTATATTGCTTATGCAATATTATCTTTTAATTCAATAAAGATGAACCTATAATAATCTAAAAATTTTCACATTTGCACTCACTACACGAAACACATTCAAGTCTCATCACGCAATTTAGCGTGGTCACGTGACGAAACGATGCTCTTTAACACAATTTCTTTCTTTCGTTCCCGATTAGAGGATTCCCGTTGCGTCAGCCAATAACAGACATCTAATAGAAGATACGTAGACTGCGAATCCAATAAGCAAGCAGTACTAGAATATCCGAGGTCGACAATTTGTTTAGCGTCATGCTCGTGAAATATGATTGGATCACGGATTCCCGCTCTATTCGAATACAGCGTATACAAAATATAGATTGCGTCTAATTGGTTCTGCAGCATTTATTAAGCCGCCATTTGTTACGCGCGCGAAAGTATAGACATTCAAAAAATAGATTCTTTATTAAATAATCATTAAGTTATATATGATAAAAAAAATGATTTCTGATAAAAAATTCCAAATGAGATAAGTAAATGTAAACGAATAACGTCAATTACGCGACTGAAGTATGAATGACCATGTGATTCGCCAGTAAACTTTCCACACTTGAATAACACTTGATTTTGAAGTTGATTTCTATCTAGTATTATAAATATAAATTCTCTATACAATATATGTAAATAATTCTTAGCTTAACTGTTTTGCAAAATTTTTGGCCCATTCTTCAATTAATATGGAAGTAATTTCTAGGCATACAAAGAACTTCAAAAGTATTAAATTCTAATAGGCGCCCTACAAAGGACATATTAGATAAATGAGATTATAATATAAATTTCTTTATTTTCATCGTATCGGAAAATGTTTTTTCAGAAGTGCATTATTACAAAAATTTCTCATACGTACAGGTATAACTACTATTTGCTTAGTGGAGAAGAGGCATGACATAAAAACGTTTCCTCTCGTTCATTCTTACAGCCATGGGCAGGAAAACCATTTTTCTATCGATTAAATCTATTGATAAAGTTTTCGTATTCACAGAAGGTTGGCGCCTAAGTTCCCACATGCCAATTTGGCTGGAAGGAAATGGATAAGTGAAAATTGATTTTTCTTTTTTCCAAATTCTACCTTCTACAGTTATTGAACGAGGTGAATCAAACAACTTTTCAATTTTGAAAATGTCTCCATTATTTAAAAGTACTATATTATCGGGCGTTCCAGTGGAAATAATGATCTGCTTGTACTTTATTTACAGTTAATCTTCGGTACCTTTAGATTTCAGAATTTCGATTTCAGGTGGAATAGTAGCTTTCTTTAGTTTTATTGCATATTCTTCGAACAACCTTCTGCACAATTGAGCCAGGGGTCGAGTAGCTGTGCGTAGTTTTTGCTTCATTTTTCCTAACAGATTTTCGAACGGGAAAGCTGTAAGTCTGCTTAAACTGCAACGCATTTCCCGCACATCGTCAGCTAAATGTATCAAGTGATGCAGATTCAAAATTTGCGAACCCCTGACGTAGAAACCGGGCAATGATTCAAAAAATATCCGTAGATAGTTCTTGGCGTTGTCCCGAAACTCATGGCACAATCTTTCACAACACAAAATTCTACTTGCCACATGAAACAACTGAAAATGCTTATACAGACGTTTTGATAAAATATTTTTCAAGAAGATAGGCCCACAATATAGTAAAATGAAACGAAATTCAGTAAATTTTCACTTTGCCCAATACAGAATTGAACGCGTTTTCCTCTGAAACTTAGAAGATACATGCTGTTTCAATTCTTCCATTCTTTTTGCGAGTTCTTCCCTCACTCTGTATCCTAGACGTACAGTTTGTTCGCCGGTCAACCACCATTCGATTAGTTTCCTCATAACTCCGAGGTAACATAAGTGCATAATATCAAGCACAAAAGAAAATATCATGTTTATTTCAAGATGAATTCGACGCAGAGGCGTCGGTTCATGATGATGTCCAGGTTGATTCATACCTCGAAAAGATTCGTCTGTTCTGTCTTGGGCATTTGTTGACCGATACACAGTGCTTTTTGAGATTCCTTTTCGTCCCTTCTACATTACACCTTTGGCAGGCATATTTTGCAGTATGTGCCACTGTGCATTTTAAAAACGCTCTAGCCGGCGTATCACATACAAAACATTTGAAGCTCACATTGTAATGCCTCCCGGAAATATCGATGCCATTCAATAATAATTGATTCAGTTCATCAATAAATTCTTCTAAATATATTTCGGCACTTGCTGGTTTCAATCGTCCGTAAAAAACTCCAACAGGGAATGGTTGATAGATGTCGAGCTTATAGTGGATCTTACACGCAGTTACCCACATTTGTTTCACTTCGGAATGCGTTATAGGCATACCATCTACATCGACGACTAATTCAATAACGTCGCTTGTGTGTATGCCAATGTCAATACATCTTTCTAGATTTTTTCTGAATCCGAAATATACGAGATCTCCAATGTCGCCTTTATTATCCTCCATTTCTATTATACTGTACTTCACACTGGACGTTTTAAGAAATGTTTTCGATTGTAAAGAAGATGTTTTTTGAGTTGGCATTAGGGTCTAGAATTTTTTCAAATATTCTATTATATATATATACACATATTCATATATACATGCATACACACATGTATACAAATACACATATATACATGTGCATACATACAAAGTATCAAGCTTTTTTATTTTAT
>JAUMHM010000001.1:19220282-19232836 GCA_032362435.1 Melikaiella ostensackeni | reverse complement strand
TATACACTTATGAGATGAGCAGCGCAGACGACGCTATGTCTCAGCGCATGCGCAAAGCGGGCAAAGAGGAACGGACCCGTTTGACTTTTATCCACTCGTGTTTTTTCGGCCTCTGTCGGAAGTTGGTTGAAGGGTGGGGGTTGGGCGAATCCGAATAATAGATGAGAGAATTTAAAGCGTGTAGCGCGCGAAATTCAAAAGTCTTTTAATTTTCAACTTCATTTATTTACATTAAAATACACTGATGTTGGGTAGCAAACCGATTGGCCTGTAACTACATGGGCATCTGCCATCTTTCCCATTTTTACTAACGGTATTATTTTAGCGATTTTTCAGTTATCTGGGTGGTATAAATTATGTAACATATTGTTGAAGAGAACCGTATAGGCCCAGACTGCCATGTTCGGTTTTTTTTTCAGGATAAAATTCGGAACTTTATCGTTTCCTGCTGAGCTTTTTGTGTTCAATTTCCTAAATATAATTTTTAGAACTTCCGGTTTGCTGAAGTATACCTGTTATGTATCCCATCTTGGATTCGAGGCTTCATTGCTTTTGTTAATTTTTATTAAGTTGTTATTTTGCCGAATATCCTTGTCTAATTCTAATTCAAAAGACGCAACTATTCTTTCAATTAACTCGTTCAGTCTAGATTTTCCCACTTCTTTGTTCATTATATTTACTTCCGAAAAATGAGTCTCAGTTAGGTTAAGTTTTTGAACTGGATCGTCGATTATCCAGTTATCGCCATGAGTTAGTAAGGGGCTTGTATTAATTTTTACTAAGTAAATCAGATGTTGTTTATCAGGCTCGATTTCGAGTAGTTTAGCATATCAGTGCGATACCGGTCTTTCTTTATTTAATAATTCACGCAGATGGTCCTTTTTCTGAAGCTTTACCAAGAAGCTGGCATTTATTGCGATAATTTATAATTCCCCATTGGTTCTCGTATCCTCCCTAACGTTTGTCATTTGATTTTGACGTCGCAAGCTATCTGCTGTTTTGGCCTATTTATTTACAAAGATCGTCTATTCTTTCTGAGTTTTTATCTATTTCTATGTGGAGCTCCAAGCGCAATTCCTGGTGTTGTTTCTCTAGAGAATTTAAAAGTTATTTTCTAAAATTGTCGAAGATTTGGCTTAGGCCGTCCCTTGACCTCGGGCTAGTATCTAGCGGGCGAGGAGTTTGCCCGTGAACAGTTCTCGTCAGGTCTGCTGCCCCAGCATTTGGCATTCCCGGCTTAACCCACCTGGCCGATTTGAGCGATTTTTCCACCTCTAAAGACCTCGCTTGAGACAACTTCGTACTTACTGATCCTTCAATCGATGTTTGGTTTAGGAAGAACAGCGTCGTAATCCGAGCCTCTCGAAAATAGAAAACTTAAAGACTATTTGTGGCAGACCTCGTGATATGGCGATTTCGAAATTTCGTTGTTTAACTTTCGTGCATGTTTTAGCGCTTAAAAAAATTAAGAAGTGTCTGAACATCATAAAAGTTATAAACTAATATTTATGACTTTATGTCTCTATGACAGAATATTATTTATTTAT
Source organism: Melikaiella ostensackeni (assembly GCA_032362435.1). NCBI lineage: Eukaryota > Metazoa > Arthropoda > Insecta > Hymenoptera > Cynipidae > Melikaiella > Melikaiella ostensackeni. Next base: position 19,231,289 of record JAUMHM010000001.1, on the reverse strand, counting down.
ATTTGTAATCGAAGATGCGGGACAAATTAAGACAGACATTCTCATGTGTCTAGCTATCTATTTCATTGTACATCTTTAGTTTGTCAAGCGTTACTTTCTAACTGCTTAGTTTCTGACAATCCATTAGTTTCTATAGCTTAAAGTACAGAAAATTTCTGTTATCACTGTTTACTTAGTTAAAATATAGGGTTCACGGTCTGGGGGATATGAGACCGAATGTGGGGGAGCGGTTTCATTGTGTAGTATAATCTTTGTGCAGCCACCAATTTTTTTTAGTGTGTTTCAAATAGTTATCTTTCCTATCCCTCTTTGGTCAGCTTCTCGGGAATCTCATTGCTATTTTAGTATTATTCGCATCTGTAAGCTGCGCGTATGCGACTTTTTTTTTAAAGGCGTGCCTTTTTATGTGATCCAAAATTGGCACCCTGTTTTTATCTGATATTAACCTTTAGCTATCCAGGTAAGGGAAAGCTTGGGGTGGCACTTTACCTGTATGTCGGATTTCTTCAAAGTACTTATGATTCGGATTGTAGAAGTTTCGGATTAAATTATAAGATTTTACTGTGTGATTTCTTGTCAATTTCTAGATGAAGTTGTCATTTCTCGGGATATTTTCTCTCTTGTAGAGTTCGCTATTGGGATAACACTTGGTATAGTTTGAATCTGACGATTTATACATATTAGGGCATGCTCTAAGGCAGCTCCTTTCAGACGCTCTCAGTTTTTCCATTACGGAAGCACTAATTTCGTACCAAATTTGGCAAGCATAAGTTAAGATGGACCTAATTAGCGAAGTATAACAGATTAATTTGATTTTTTTATTCAAGAATCCGGAGTGGAACAGTCTAAGTGTGCTGAAATAAGCCGCCGTGGCTTTTGCTATTTGTTTTGTTACATGTATGTTATATTTTAACTTCTCGTCAAGAAACAAGCACAGGTGAGTCAGCATATCGGCCATGTAAATGTTTTTTTTTGTAACGTTGTTTATTTGAACTATATTTACATTGCTATTAAAATTATCAACGGTAAGAAAAACAATGTGAAAACCCTATGACATATTTTGTTTAAGATATTCAGCCGGATTCACATTTAGTGAATACTTGCTGGTGTGTCAGCTGTATGTTATTCTACTGGTATGTACTTTTCTTAAAATCGATGCTTGGTTTAGGTAGGAACAGCGTCGTACTCCGAGCCTCTTGAAAAAATAGAAAACTTAAAAACTATTTCTAGCTGATCTCGTGACGTGGCGATTATAAATTTGTTGAGCAACTTTAATGCCTATTTTAGCGCTTAAAACAATTAAGATATGTTTGAACATTTCAACATTGAAACTTCACTTATGGACTCTATGACATGTTGACAGAATATTATTTATTTATATTTAGACTCGACGGTGGTGGTCGAATTCGGACTGACAACTCTTATGAGTCTATCTGAGATAGCCGTATTTTCGTTGCTGTTTATAAATGCAATAAAAACTTTTATGAGGTATACATTCTCATGTGTCTAGATATCCTACATTCGTTGTACATCTTATGTCTGTCAGGCGCTCCCATCTGACTGTTACTTTCTACCAGCTCGCTTTATTTCTATCGCTATAGAATATAAATGTTCCTGAGAACCCATTATGACTAATCTCGTGCTGTGACGAGTGTAAAATTCGTTGTGCAACTTCTGTGCTGTTTTGGCGCTTATAAAAATTCAGAATATAAAACTAAAAAACTGCATTCATGACTTTCGCTTTTCGCTGACATAGTTTTATTTGTAAATTTCAATTTGTTATCTAAAATAACATGGTGCAATAAAATGGACCCTTTCATGTTTCCGAAAGTGACAGATCGATTTCGTTGCTGTTTAAATACAATAAAGCGTGTTTAAGAATTAATTGAGTTAGAATTTCTCATGTATCTTGTTAGACAGCTTGTACATTTCAAGTTTGTCGAGCGTTTCTATTTAACTGGTCAGTTTCTAATAATCGGTTAGTTTCTAAAGCTTAGAGTACAGAAAATCAACCGTTTGCTTGGATGAATTTTAGGGTTTACCGTCTGGGGGATATGAGACCCAATGGTGGAGGCGCGGTTTTATTGTGTGGTATAATCTTTTCGGAGCCACCAATATTTTTTAGTATCTTTCAAATAGTTGTCTTCTTTATCTCTCTTTGGTAAGCTTCTTGAGAATCTCATGGCTATTTTAGTGTTATTCGAGTTTACATGTGGCGCGTACGCGATTTTCTTATTGAAGGCGTGTCTTTTTATGTGGCACAAAATTGGCACTCTGTTTTTATCTGATATTAGCCCTAGGCTGTCCAGGAGAGGGAAAGCTTAGGGTGGCACTTTGCCTGTATGCCGGGTTTTTTCAAAGTACTTATAATTTGGATTATAGAAGTTTTGGATTAATTTATTGGATTTTACGGTGCTCGCTTTTACTATGTGATTTCTGGTTAGTTTCAAGATAAAGTTGTCGATTCTCGGTATGTTTTGTTCTGTTGTAGAGTTCGCTATTGGGATAGCACTTGGTATAGTTTGAATCTGGCGATTTATACATATTGAGGCATGCTCTAAGGCAGCTCCTTTCGAAAGCTCTCAGTTTTTCCATTACAGAAGCACTGATATTGTACCATATTTGGCACGCGTAAGTTAAGATGGACCTGATTAGTGAAGTGTAACATATTAATTTGATTTTTTTGTTCAAGAATCTAGAGTGGAAAAGTCTGAGAGTGCTGAAATAAGCCGCCTTGGCTTTGGCTATTTGTTTTGTTACATGTATGTTGTATCTTAACTTCTCGTCAAGAAACAAGCCCAGGTATTTAACTACTGTATTATGCGCTATCTTAGGGCTGTTTTCTTCGGGTGATATCCCAAAGTCCCTCCACACCAGAGCAAACTTTTTGTGCATCTCTACCGTGTTCGGTCTGAAAAGTACTGTTTCACATTTATCTATGTTTATTTTTAATTTCCATGTGTTGTGATATTCAATTATTAGTCTAAATATTTTTTGCAGCTCTTCCTTTACTTTGTCTAGATTTCTGTGTATGACATATAGAATTACGTCGTCCGCGAACGCGATTGCTTTAAGTTGTGGCGAGTTATTTAGCCCAAAAAGAGTTAGCATGTCGGCCATGTAAATGTTAAACAGTATTGGTGAATTTACTGCACCCCGTTGTAGTCCTTCTTTCAATATATACACGATGTTAGATTTGTTTTTATTATCCACGCAGCAGAATTTTTTATCATTTAGAGTTACCCATAACATTTTTATTAGATGTTTAGGAAAATTTTTTTTAAGTAGTTTGAATAATAGTCCTTCCCTCCATACTGTGTCAAACGCTTTTTCGATGTCGATCAGGCATGCTCCTGCAAATTGTCTGTTATTTAAGGCTCTAGATATGTCTGACGTGAATTTCCCGATTGCGTGTGTTGTTGCGTGTCTGTGTCTGAATCCGAATTGGTAGTCCGGGATCACACCGCTCTCTTCACAGAATTTTGATAATAACTGATTTATTTTAATTTCGAAAACTTTACTAATATTTGGTAACAGACTGATTGGCCTGTAACTGGCGGGGAATCTGCCCTCTTTCCCCTTTTTTAATAGTGGTACTATTTTAGCGATTTTCCATTTTTCTGGGAAGTATAAATTATTCAGCATGTTGTTGAAGAGAACCGTGTAGGCCCATACCGCCACGTTCGGGATTTTTTTCAGGATGAAATTTGGTATTTTATCATTTCCTGATGATCTTTTTGTGTTCAATTTCCTAAATATCGTATTTAGTTCTTCCGGTTTGCAGAAGTATGCCTGATCTGTATCCCATCTTGGATTCGAAGCTTTATTGTTCTTATTAAATTTTATTAAGGATTTATTTTGCCGAATCTCCTCATCTAGTTCCACATTGAAAGACGCAACAGTTCTCCCAATAAAATCGCTTAATCTCGGTTTTCCCATTTCTTTATTCATTGTGTTTACTTCCGAAAAGTGAGCCCCACTTAGGTTAAGTTTTTGAACTGGATCGTCGATTATCCAGTTATCGCCTTGCGTTTGTAACGTGTTTACATTAATTTTTGCTAGGTTAATTAGATGTTCTTTATTAGGTTCTATTTCAAGTGTCGCGATTTCTAGGATTTCTTTCTTTCTGAATAAGCGATTTATTTGAGGGAACATGTCGTGTTTATTTGATGCTATATTTTTTATTTTGTTACCCCAGTATCTGTTGTACGAAGTGGAATATTCGTTATTAATTTGACTACGCGTTTCCTCAATTAGATATCTGTACATTTCTGTTTCTTCTGTATTGAACGGTTCTTTTTTTGCTTTTATAAAATTTGGAGAGGAGCTGGCTTTTTTTCCTTTTCAGTTTTTTAATTCTATCATTAACGTATCTTTATGTCGAATCTTGTTTGTTTATTGTGGGTGTCGCGCTGTACATTGCTTCCCGTATGGTATTATCGAGCTCTTGGAGGTGTTCTTCAATTTCTGAGTTGCTTAAGTTTCTGTCATCCGGTACATTACACTGATATGTGTCAAAACTATCTGAGAACAATGACCAGTCTATTTTATTGAAATTTAATTTATCGTTGTTGAATTCGGTAATTTCAAGCTTTTCTGTTTCCGGAAATTTAATTTTTATTGTTATTGCTTTATGGTCACTATCATATGGGAGTGTTTTTAATTTATTATTTATTAGGTTCGTTATTTCCCAGCGATGATCTAGTATGCATAAATCTAAAAATGAGTTTCCCCTTGGATAAGATGGTTCATTAGTTCCTAATAGTCTTGCTCTAAAGACTAAATCGTTTTTTTTCATCCAATTTGCAAGGTAAATCCCTCTGGGGTTGTTATCCACATTTTTCCAATCTTTATGTTTAGCGTTTAAATCCCCCATAAGGATGTACCAATTGTTGGCGTTTTGTAAGTTTAGTTTATTGAATAACGACTGCATATTTGTTGTAAAATCACTCCTAGTGTTCCCTGGTCATATGCACTGATTACGAATAATGACTTTTTTGATTCGGTGGAAATTTTTATTATTGTGGTTTCTAAGTTGTTCATAATATTGCTATTAGCTGTCGAAATTTTTGTGAATTTGAAGTTGTCTTTTATAACTATAGCTGTCCCCCCTCCCCCTCTATTGTTCAATCTGTCACTTCCAATTATTGTGTAGTTTTCGAATTGAATTTTATGTTTATTATTTAGTTTAGTTTCACATATCAGTGCAATGTCCGGTTTTTCTTTGTTTAATAATTCGCTTAAATCATCCCTTCTTTAAAGTTTTACCAAAGAGTTGGCGTTTATTGCGATGATTTTAAGATCCCCATTGGGTCTCATATCCCCCTCACCGTTTCCCTCTTGATTTTTATATCGCACGCTATCTTTTATTTTGGCCTATACGTTGATATAAGTCATCTATTCTCGCTAGTGGGCGAGGAGTTCGCTCATTAACGGTTGACCTCGGGTTTGCTGCTCTCGCATATGATATTCCCGGTTTGACCCACCCGGACGATTTTAGCGACCTTTCCACCCTTAGCATCCTCGAATGAGCCAACTTCTCGCTCGCTTGTATTTTTAGATTTTTATGATAAGGGCATCCTTTATACGACGCTGGATGGCCATTTTCTTTGCAATTTGCGCAGTACAAGTCTGCTTTATCTATGCTACTGTCTAATTTCAATTTACAATTCCCTGGCTCGTGTTGATCTGGGCATTTTACACAAACGTATTTTTTGTTGCAAAATTTCGCTATATGTCCTAATCCTTGGCAGTTATGGCATTGTATTGCCTCGATTTTTTTAATTCTTTCCCACCATACTATTTGATTCGCTAGTCTGGTTACGCCGAACATTTCTCCGGTTTTGCTGTCCCCTGAGAATTGCACTTTTATGATTTGTACCCTGTCTGACCATAAATCTTCAATTTCATCTTTCACTTCGTTTTCCGTGAAATCACCGTTTACGCCTTTTAAAAGGAGAGACTGAATTCTCTCGCTCGTCGTCGCTCTCGTATAAAATTCAATTTTTTGATCAATTAAGATTTCTTTAACTTTCATAAAATCACTTTCTGTTTCGGTATAAATAATGGATTCGTTATTCCGCAAGTTTCTTATCGCGTACTTAGTCTCAAGACTATTTTCTACCCACCCTCTGAACAATTTTAGGTTAAGACCCATTACATAAATTGGTGGTATTTTTCGCTTTCCCCCTGTTACCTTAGTATGACGCTCTCTGTTGCTCCTGTCGCTGTCTTCTTTACTTGTGACGTTGTCTCTGGACCCTCCCTTCTCCTTCGCTTTTAGCGTGGCGTCCATGATGTTGCTATGCTGCTTCTTATTTCATTTATAAGGCGTTTGCGTGAATCCCTCCTGGTCGTCGTTCGTTATCATTGATAATTGATCAGTTGTTGAGTTGTGACATGGCACGTTTGGCGTTTGTAGTTTTTGCAGTAGGTCCTCTATCAATTTTTCTTGTGCTTCTAGTTTTTTCAACAAGGTGTTGAATGCTGCTTTCGCGCCTGGAAACATCTCTCTCTCTCTCTCTCTGTTGGATACTCTTTGGTTAGTGGATTGCTTTTCTGAGGAGAAAGGTTAGCTGCTATTGTACCTCTCTCTTTCTCTTCTTTTTTCAATGGCTTCCGTTCAGGTTTGAAGCCGGCAGTGTTTCTCATTTCAGGTTGTGTATTAGCATTTGGATTTTTGCTATTCAGTATTTTCTTGACTAATTTTCTATCATATCTGCACTTTTAACCTCTTGCAGGTTGCAGATTTTGCTACTTTGTAATTTTACACTACCGGAACAACCGATTTCATCAGGTTAAGCTACACATTACTACTTATAATTAGATTAAAGATGACAAATGTGTTAAAATGTCGCTCGGTGATAATGAACGTCTACCACCAAACCGAGTTGTGACGCGAACTGGCGGGGATACTGACCACTATACTACCGAAGAATCTACAAAACACAATTTTTTTCGTAAAAGACGCTGCCCTCCCAAAATGACAAAATCCACAACTTTCTTCAAATTTCCTAACATTTTTTATATTTCTACTCTCTATATTCAATTGTTATTTGATTAAAAGGAGGTTTGTAGTTCTGATTGCTCAAATTTCTTAAAATAGTTCAAATAAGACTTTATGCTAAGACTTGAACCAGTTTTCAGGGCATTTGATACTTACCATTTGAGTCATATCAGTTTGTTCAGGTTTTTCTCTAGAATAATGAACATTTTTTGATAAAACTCTAGGACATGTTTGAAGAACATGAAAGGTGACATTTATGCAATCTTTATTTCTGAGAAACTTAGTAAAAAATTAGTTCCTATTTTACCGACCTCATAATTTTTTATAATTTATCAAAAAAGAAGAGAGAATAGACCTTCGCTCTGATATTACTAACCATTTTACAAGGTTTCAGCAAAAAATATTAATTAATGTGGGAAAAAGCCTAGAGAAGCTGATGACTCATATGGTAAGTATCATAAATCACGGCAAGTATAACATGATTATGGGTATTCACTCACGGTAATTTATAACTTATAATTATTAATCCGCTGAATTAACATACAATTGATTCAAAAATGCTTTTTTTACAAGTTTAAAAGAACGTATTAGCAAATATTGATTTTACCGGAGGTTGATGCGGTTACCATGCGAGTTCATGAGAGTTGGACTCTTGTGATACTCAGTTACTTACCATATGAGCCATATCAATTCCCTGTTTTTTTCCACAATAATAAATATTTTGAGCTGAAAGTTTCAGAAATGGTGAAGAGCATAAAAATTAACGTCCGAGTGCTATTGTTTTTTTTTTTGAAAAATTGAAAGAAAAGCTGAGGTCGGTAAGACAGGAATTATGACAACATCAAATCTAATTGTAAATGTGTTTCAGAATGATCGAACATGCAGAGAACCCGACAATAGGTCGGCAAACAGTGCCGATCGCCCTCGAGTTCGAAATGCTGCAAATAAATTGGATGGAAACACGATGACGAATCGGCGAGACGCTCGACGTCTTGAGTGGACGGATCGACTCAGAGATGACTAGCTGAATTGCGACGATGCCAGATTCATCGATGATTGCAGAAGTTACATGGCGTACCTGCACATTTTGTGGTGCCAGACACACCCATATCTTTCGCGCCTACGTCCGAGAAGGTAGAGACTTTTTGAGGAGAGATTTACGAAGTTCGACACCCATTGCATGAAGACACTGAGTACATCATGTGTTTCGAAAAGTTGTGCGACAAACCCATCATTACCGGATTTTGACCTCATATTTAAAGTAGGAGGCGCTCATTCCGCGCTGGCTGTTGTTAGGACGCACTGTCCTCCTACTGAAGAAAGGCGACTTGTCCAACCCAAGGAACTACAGGTCAATAATTTATCTGAACATGCTGTACAAGATCTTTACACCTATCTGTTTGTTGGAAAGCTTGAAGGTTCATCGACACATAGTGTGATGCATAGAGAGATTGATGCCCTTTTGGGAAACCAGATTCATTATCCCATCTGGAAAACATCGTGTGACAACTAACAGCGTCACCTCCAGAGTGGCGTCTTTCAGGGTGACACCATGAGCCCTCTTCTCTATTGCTTTACACTTTTGCCACTACCTTTCGCACTACGCAATTTTCATGCGTACATCTGCGGTAGACCTAATAATCGTGAGCATAAGGTCACTCATATGTTTTATATGGATGATTTGAAGATCTAAGCTTCTGGAACACAATATCTCAAGGATGCTCTAAAGATCGTGGAGGGATACACACGAAAAATTGTTATGAACTTTGGATTAGATAAGTGTGCCAAAATTCATTTGGAGCGAGGACGACTTGCTAGCATTAGCGAAGAACTTGAACACGTGGACAGGAGCGCTATTAGACACCTTGGCGCTGGAGAGACCTACCTATACCTAGGCATGCCAGAAAGCTGCATTCAGGATATAGCATCACTGAAGGAGGCTCTCCGAAACAGATACAAGCGTCTCCTCCGACAGATTTGGTCTTTCAATCTGTCGCGTCGAACAAGATATCTGCAGCTAATGTGCTTGCCGTCTCGGTTTTACTCTATTCATTTGGGATAGTTCCATGGACTTCTAGATATCCAGTGTTCCTTGGCAAAGCCGCGAAGCAGGCGACCGATATCTTTGACCTGGATCTTAACATCAGAACAGCTCCACGGCAAGAAAATGCACGGAAACTTTCACAAAAATATAAAAAATCAGTTGTTGTCGATAAGGTTAACGTTTGCTTACCTAACGGTGAGGGAGGGGGGTCTGAAGGAAATGTTACTGTCTGTTACATGGACGAAGGGGGGTTAAAATAGGTCGAAAATGACCTTACGTAATATGTGAACGCTCCCTAGACTACAAAATGTTTATAGGGATAAAAACAGAAAAGCAAGGATACCAGTCAAAGTAAGAAAGGATAAAATCAAAGCCAAATAAGATAAAAAAATGCAAAACGATTTTAAAGGAAATAACATATTATTTTGAAAATGGGTTAAGAAGATTAGGAAAGGAAGTCCTAGCACTGCGACAGTTGGAATTTAGAATGCTGATGGTGAAATGATATGGCATATGGACAAAGTGAAGTACTGTGTGAGTTATTGTTTCAAGGAATTGGATGGAGGTCAAGTTGGGGAGCATAACAACTGTGACGTAGAAGATGATACCTACGTAAAGAAGAATCGATATCCTCGACATTATATCCGCAATTAAGAAACTGAAGAATGGTAAGGCTCCTGGTGCGGATGGCATTACCGCTGAAATGCTTAAGAGCGATGGCGAATATTAGTTTGTGTGGCATAGTGAATATGTGTGCTGAAAACGGGAAGTTCCAAATGATTGGAGAAAGGCAATTATCGTTCCATGCTAAAAGAGAAAGGGTGATAAAGATGTCTGTACTAATCATAGAGCGTTTAGCCTACCGAGTACCGTGGGCAAAATATTTACCAACATACTTATTGGTAAGGTCAGTAGCGTGACTACGTAACTTACTGAAATACATAATTTTTAAGGGTGGAAAGTAGATTTATTTTAAGCTAACAATCACATGTGTTTAATGGTCTATGAAAATTTTTTTTCGAGCTTTTGCATTTGCAAATGCTGTCATCAAATTCCTTATATCATCTTTTTTTGCTTCGTCATTTTTTATTCAAATTATAGCTAGAGAGCTGAATCTTTCTTGCCCCATCGTACTCCGGAGATAATTTTTTATTATTTTTAATTTTGAGAATGACCTTTTCGCTTTAGCTACGGTAACTGGAATGGTCAGACACAGCAATAAAGTTTGATATCTTCAAGATCGATATTCCCTTAGATTACCCACGGTGACATAAAAAATTGAGGGGCGATCAAGAGATCTTTTCATATACCGCCATTTGCTCTTTCTCATGCATTTTTTGTGATCCGGAGCCCTGGGAGCTCCCCCGGCTTGAGGGCCCGTGTTCCATGGAACACATGAAACACCGATAGCTACACCACTGGATAAGGTCATGGGAATAACTAAGGAGAGGATCTGGGAAGTCCAATGTGGATTTATGCCAGAGAGATCATATGCAAATCAGATATTTAGTTCGAAACAGATTATAGAAAACAGTTTGAGAGTAAACAAAAAAGTTTTCTGGGCATTTGTTGACCTGGGCAAAGCTTTCGATGAGGCGGCTAGAACTAAGGTTTGGAAAGTTCTGAGAGTATAAAGTGAATGGCTGGCTTCCAAAAGCTATAAAAGCAATACATAATGATAATAAAGCGAGTGTAAGGATATATGGACAACTGAGCGACTGTCTGATATTGAGTAGGGCATAAGGCAAGGCTGAGTAATGTCCTCCTGGATATTCAATTTATACATGGAAGAATGTCTAAGAATGGATCTCTTAGACGAAGAAGGGGATGACCTCGGGACAGTAATCGTCTTTCAACGATTTATAAGTGCCTAACAGCTGTAAATACGAGGGGCAAGTAAAAAGTAAGGTTCCCAACGCTGTAGCTCCGCCGCGCGTGTTGCTAGGCGAAATCCGGC
>JAUMHM010000001.1:19178797-19201352 GCA_032362435.1 Melikaiella ostensackeni | reverse complement strand
TTTTTTGGCTCACTAACGTACATCATTTTGACCTTCAAAATGATCCTTCATTCATTGAGCTACCATTTTTTCTTCACCTACTTTTTGAACGTCAAAGCCAGAGGACTCGAATTTTCTCGCCGATAGTAGTCTCAGATTGGCGCTATCTAGGAGTTCATTACGAATCTGAATATACAGGTATGAAGACTGTCTAGATTTCAGTAAGTTCCAGACAGAAGCATGGTTTTCACTTAGACAAAAATTACATAAGTAAATCCAAAAATAAATGCTAAAACAGTAATTGAATGTACTGTATTGATTATTTAGGATGATAAATAATAATTAAGAAACATAATCGAAATATTAATATACAAACTGTATGTATTTTATACATTATAATTATTTACTAAATGCCTAAATAATAACTGAGCTTAACGTATTCATTATTTAATATGATAAAAAATAATTATTTCATGACCTAATCGCAAGTATATTCATACAAGCTTTATTATTTACAATGATTTTTCACACATTTATCATTTTTTATGTTTAAAAATGGATAACTTCTTATTGTAACAAATATTACGGACCAGACAGAAACAGTACAGCGACACGAATTTTTTTCACATGGGTTACGTATCACGTAAGTGAACTCTATGCATGTACAAGATATAAACTATGAATAATGATTCTGGTTAATTTTCATTTGAGGACCTGCTTCGAGAATTTGACAATATTTCAAAATGAAACATTTAAAATTTCAAAAAGCCGTACAGGTTTCAAAATTATATAAATTCCCATTACACAACAACAAACTAGACAATCTCGAAATAAAAGGCTTCCAAAGTTTACACTTTCCTAAAAAAGGAAGCCATTTCACCTGAGAAATGTTGTATTTCTTCGATGCTTTTAATTTTAGCACAAAAAACTGACAAGTGAATAAAATTGTACATCATCAAATCAGAAGCTTTCAATATTGTAGAATTTGAAATTAAAAACGAAGATGCTGCAAGAAACACGAAAAGCAGACAAGGTCTGCCTTATAAAAAAGGCAATATACGGGCTGAAAGAAGCTGGTTATCAATGTCACAAAAAGTTCGATCAAGCCCACTGTTAAACATTTCTGTTGGAACTTCACATTGAATGTATTGGAAGTTCATTTCCGAGATGTAAGGTAACGTTCGAATACATGATATTGTAGTTTTCAAATTCTGGTATTGTCATATTGTCATACATGTATTGTGAAATTGCCATACGTGTGATGTAATGTTGCGGAAGAAGATTTTAAAAAAATCGAAATTCGCAGGCACGGAGAATCGAACTCTAACCGCCCAGCCCTAAGTCGAGGGTAGCACGCACTAGACTAATAAGATACAATCCTCATCTTACTTTGAATAGAGTGTCACTCATCCCCTAGACGATCTAAATTGAGAGTCACGTAAAATTACAATACCGGTATCGTAAAGTGAAATTGCAATACTTACATGGTACGGGACGTGTGTTCTTCGAAATTGCAATACATGGATTGCAATTTCACCTTCCAATACCAGTATTGTAATTTTGCCTCATACTCTTATTAGAAATGTCTTGCAAAATCCCAAAAAATTTTAACAGTACATTCAAAAAGCTTGGTTCCAAACCATTGACGTCTGACATTTGTGTTTACATAGATCGAAGAAACACAGACACAATGATTGTGGCCACGTACGTTGATGACATTCTATTATTTTAAACCAACCTACAATTGCTGTCAGAATTCAGACAGAATTTAAGAAAAAATTTCGATGTGAAAGATCTGGGGAAGGTAAGTCGCTTCTTAGGTTTAAAATTCATACGTGAAAACAGGAAAATGTAAGTCTCGCAGAAAATGTACATCAACGATTTGCTGAAGAGATTGGATACGGAAGATACCAAACCAGTTGCGACATCACTGGACGTATGAATGGAACTACGAAAACTGGAGAAGTGTTCTCAAGAAAAATTGCCCTTTTCAAGAATTCGTAGGAGAATTGATGTATATTTAACAGATGGGACTCGGTCTGACATAGCTTACGCTGTAAACCATCTTAGCCAATTCAAGACGTGCTACGAGAAGGAACATTGGACGTCCAGAAGAAGAATTTTGCGGTACCTGCAAGGAACTCTGAAGGTTGGATTAATTTTTGAGAAGACAGGAAAATCAATCAAAGGACTCGTGGATGCTGATTGGAGAGGTTGCCCTACGGATATAAAATCATACACTGGGTATGGCTTTGTGCAACGCACGTTGCGTCGGATTTCTCAAATCGTCAGTCGATCAAAATTCAAGCATTCGTGGTCAATTTCCATTTACTCTTTGTAACGATATACTCCAGCTATCAGACATTGTTGACCGTTTATTTGCTCTGAATCCATTAAGTTTCTACAAGAATAGCAATAATATAGAATAGGATCGGTCGTAGATGTAATAACTACAGGAAAAGGAAAAAGATGCAAGGGACCGAATTGATTTTTAATTGGACAGGCTGTTCATGCACAAGACGCAGAACCATTTGCCACTAGAATATTTTGGTTTTCAAAAAGAGTAAGACGACACGTATCATACCAATTTGATGAAAAAAATTTGTTTGAAAAAGTTATGAGTATACTATTGAAAATTTACAAATTCAATTTACTTAAAGACCCCCACCGTTTTTCCCTTGATTTTTTTCTAGATTCGTTCTAATGTAAAGAGTATATTCCATACTAGTCTGTCCTATGCCCTCGTCTTGGAGATCAGAAAAAAATTTATCCGGCCGAAAGAAGAAGATTCACGCTTTTTGCCAGAAAAAACAAGATACTAAAAAAATCAAATGCACGAAATTGTTTCTCTAGAAAGGTTCTAGAAAAATGTCTCTTGAGACTTTTTTCAATCTATTTATCTCATCGTTTTTCTATATTTTTTTCTATGTATCAAATCCTTCGAAATTCATGTTTTTCTTCAACAATATAATTTTCTTGTGTTATAAAAAGCGTACTCAAGAAAGCTGAATATTAAAGATCTAAGCAATAAGAAGAGGACTGAAATAGAAAATGATCATAGAAATAAAAACACAGAAGCAGAGATGTTAGTCAAAGAAAGCAAGGAAAAAATCAAAGCGGAAGAAGATAAAAGAATGCAAATGATTTTGAAGGAAATAAGAAATTATTTTGGAAATGGGTTAAGAAGATTAGGGAAGGAAGTACTAGTATTGAGTTAGTCGGAATAAGTGTTGCCGTTGAGCGAGAAATGTCAAGCATCAAGTAGAGACAAGACGAGACATACCTGCCGCCTTGAATTTATTGTCTTGGATCTGACTGGAAAATGCCGATGCCTCGAAAATCAAGGCCTTGTCTTGGGCTTGTCTCAAAGGCTTGAGTTTCTACTAGCAGATATGCGAACGCCTACCATTCAATAAAAATCCCTAAGATCCTAGCTAGCCTGACCCTTCCTAGCCTTTTCTCTGTTGGCTGGTCCAGATAACGCAATTATTTTTATTATTCTTCTAATCAGCGATATAAAAATAGAATATTCGGGATCTACAAGTTTTCATGATTGCTAGAGTATATAATTTTTACAAAAAAGTTTGAGAATTCCCCCTTCAATCGTTCTACAAGTGCATGAGTTTCTTTCCCCTTCCCAGGCAGTCGATTTGGCAAAGGGAAGATGCATTTCTGCGAGAAAAATTCAAGCCTTCGAGACGAGCCCAAGACAGAACCTCGCTTTTTAAGGCCTTGAATTTTAACCGCCATGAATTGTCTCGAAATTAAAGGGCTCGATTTATCCTTTTTTTCTTTCTCTTTTTATTTTTTCTTTTTTTCTCTTTTTTTTTCTCGGCCCCCGCCTTAAAATTTCTTGTCCTGAACAGCATCACTATTCGGAATTAGAAATGGTGATGGCGAAATGGTATGGATACGGAGAAAGTAAAAGACTGTATGAGTGACTTTTTCAAGAAATTGTATGAAAGTCAAGTTAGGAAGCACAACAAGTGTGACACAGAGAAGGATACGTCACACAATTCCGCCGTAGGTGGCAAAAGAAGAATTGATATATAAGCGAAATTATATGCATAATTAAGAAACTAAATAATGGTAAGGCTACTGGTGTGAATGGTGTCACCGCTGAAATTATTAGGAGCGGTGACGGATATTTGTTTGTGGGGCTGAGCGAATTTATGAATATGTGTGCTGAGAACGGTGAAGTTCGGAATGATTGAAGAAAGGCGATTAGCGTTTCACTCTACAAGGGGGAGGGTGATGAAGGTGAATGTACTAATTATAGAGCGATTAGTCTACTAGGTACCGTGGGCAATATATTCACCAAAATAATTATTGGTAAGGTCCGAGGAATAACTGAAGAAAGGATCTGGGAAGTCCAATGTGAATTTATACCAGGAAATCATGTGCGGATTAGATATTCAGATTGAAACAGATCATAGCAAAAAGTTTGAGAGTCAACAAAAAAGTTTTCTGTGCATTTCTTGATCTGGAAAATAATTTGATAAGGTGGATAGAACTTAACTTTGGGAAGTACTAAAAGAGTACTGAGTGAATGGTCAGCTTCTAAAAGGGAAAAAAGCAATATATGATGGTAGTAAAGCGAGTGTAAAAGTAAATGGACAACTGAGCGATAGGTTTAATATTAAGCAGTGCGTTAGGCAAGGCTGCGTTACGTCCTCCTGGATGTTCAATATATACATGGAAAAATGTCTAAGAATGGCTCTCTTAGACGAAGAAGGTGTTAATCTCGGAACAGTGAAAGTGAATGGACCGACGTTTGCAGATGATAAGATTGTTACGGCACAATCAGTCGATGATTTTTAGAGAATGATGAGTAGACTGGATACCAGCATGAAGAGTATGGGTATTGAGATTAACGTGAATGATACGAAAATTATTGAGTTTAAAGGAAGGGATGAAAAAACAGTATGCAACATTGCCTTGAACGAAGAGAGGATGGAACAAGTTGATGATTATCTTGTATCTTGAAAGTTTATTTTTTGGTGCCGGAAAGATAGATGCAGATGTATTCATACGTATGAAAGAGGGTACAAAGTTTATTAGGAGCTTACGAGCCATTTTTACAAGTAAAAATAACGAATAAAGCTATAATTGCAAAATATGATTCTCTGCTTGCACCCATTGTGCTGTATGGTAGTGAGACCTTGACGAATGAATTAAGGACGTTCAATAAAGCCATAAAAAACCTGTGAAAATCCAGTGTACAAGAAACTAACATTAGTCCTTCCAGACAGATTTTATTGATAGTGGAATGAATAGGCAATTTTTTGACTGGACATATTGACAATGTGCCTCAAAAGGCGACAATTTCTGGTTTTGGAACTTTGACTAAAAAGACTGGAAACGGTGCTGTCGTGAGTTTGATTATGTGTTTCGGTATGTGGTTTCAATTTGACTTGGCAACAGCGTTTTTATTGTGATAGTACCGCGACAAAGGTACAAGGACGTTTTAGTTTTGTGAAACAAAA
This sequence comes from Melikaiella ostensackeni, assembly GCA_032362435.1. Classification (NCBI taxonomy): domain Eukaryota; kingdom Metazoa; phylum Arthropoda; class Insecta; order Hymenoptera; family Cynipidae; genus Melikaiella; species Melikaiella ostensackeni. The sequence continues at coordinate 19,195,887 of JAUMHM010000001.1, read as the reverse complement.
GTTAATTTTTCGGACTAGATCAAATACTTCAGAGCATCAAGCATTTATATTTATTAAACAATCTCGAATTTCGCTAATTAATCGCCATACTCATTTGGATAGAGGTATTTAACTTCGGCGAACAACCTCTTTCAACGGAGAATTCAATTTATGGACTTGAAAGCAGAGGTCAAACACAAGTGGTCAACCCTAACCTCTGCACAGCTGACAAGTAAATTATCACCGTCTTGCGTCTTAACAATTTGGAATTTTTGGGACAAAGGAGGACAACGTTCCGACCAATTTCTATCAACGTGCATTCAAAAAAGGATTCATTGAGAATTTAGACATCAGGCCGATAGATTGCTCTCTCGCGGAGTACCGTTAGTTCAAGATTAGGCTCCTGATGCCAATATAATTCAGTGAAATGAAATATAATTCCAAACGTGTGGCCAAATCAAGGATTAAAATTTCCTACTATTGAATTACCAAAATTTGAGGGCGAAATTGCGGGGTTGCTAGGTTTCCGAGACACCTTTACCTCTCTCATACGTAACAATGCAGGAATCAGTAATATCCAAAGTACCATTATTTGAGAGCGGCGTTGGAAGGTGATGCAGAACAAATTATAAAATCACTCGAATTTTTCGAAGCAAATTACAAAATAGCGTGAGAAGCCTTGCGCAGTCGTTATGATAACAAAAATCTATTAGTACACAATCACATAAAGGAAATTTTCAATACTGAGTCTATTACCAAGGAATGTGCTTCTCAGCTCCGTAGAATGCTAGACAATATGAATAGAAATTCAAGGGCCTTAAACGCGTTAGGGCAACGCACTGAGCACTGGGATTCCTTGTTAATATATCTGGTGTCAACTAAATCGAACAATACGACTGCTTGGACATGGGAAAGGGAAAAGGTCGCGCACGAAGCTCCCGCGTTCGAACACTCAGAAGATTTTCTAAAATCCAGGTCAGATTTGTTAGAAACCTCAGAAATGAACAATTTGAGTTTAGGAAATGCGTCGACAAACAAACGAAACTCGAGTAATCACACAAAGACGCAGTCGCTGGTCACTTCAAAAATGATTTTTTCAAACTGTAATAAGGAACACCATTTTCAAAAATGTTCTAGTTTCCTCGCGCTCAATCCTCAACGAAGAGTACGAAAAGTTAAAGGTTTCAAGATTTATTTGAGTTGTCTAAAACCTGGTCTAGGAACTGTAGAGCTTATTGTTGTAAGAAGTGCCAAGGCAAGCCCAATACATTGTTGCATTTCGAAAAAGTCGAGACAAAATTGTATTTCAAATCAAGTGCAAAGAAACAAGTAGTTTTGTGTTCTTTTTGTGTTAGTGGCAGCGACCGCGAAGATGGGATTTTGTCCACAGCTTCAGTTTTTGTTGAGAGTGCAAATAAACAACTGCTGACAGCTTGCATGATCCTCCATAATGGATCTGAAACTGGCTCAATTACAGAAAGGCTTTGTAACGCACTGAAGCTTGTAAAACTCCAATCAACGTTACAATAGGTGCAATTAGCAATCTAGCGTCATCTGATAGCTATAGATGCCAAGTTCAAATCTCCTCTAAACATAACAATTTCAAATTTGACGTTTATTGTCTTGTGTTTCCACATATAGCAGCGCACGCGCTTAACCAATCAGTTAGTAAATTTGACTCTGAAATTCCATCTCCTTTAGAGCTAGGTGACCCAGAATCTTACAAACCAGGAAAAATTGATATTTTAGTTGGGAACAATGTTTTTTGGAATCTAATTTCTATAGGTTAAGTCAAATTGAACGGGGAAAGTTTACTTTTGCAAAAAAACAGCTTAGGCTGGATTTTGGCCGGTCCGATGCCAAATTCCAATCTTAGTCCAACAACTAACGTGGTTCAGTGTAATTTAATTGAAAGCTTGGAATTTGAAAGGCAGTTAGTCAAATTCTGAGAGTTTGAAGAGCATTTGATCGAAAAGGCAAAATCAAAGGAAAACAAATTTTGTGAATCACACTTTTCTAACACGGTCAAAAGAGATGAAAATGGTAGATTAAATGTGACAATACCCTTCAAAGAGGATCTTAGTCAGCTAGGGTACTCAAAGGATATAGCAGAGCGTCGCCTTTCAAATACAGAAAGGAAATTGCAACGAAATCCTGAACACAAAAATTGATATTCGAAATTTTTGACCGAATACAATGATTTAGAGCACATGTCAAAGGTATCCAATGAATCGGACACGGACATCTCGTATTATTTATCTCATCATTATGTAGTTCGAAACGATAGCCTGTCGACAAAGGTTCGAGTGGTATTTGACGCTTCAGCATGCATAACCAGCGGAGTATCTTCAAATGATCTTCAAATGGTGGGACCTAATTTACAGGACGATCTCTTTTCAATGTAAGTTAGATTCAGGAAGCATATTTATATCCTCAATCATGGAACTGCCGCCGCGTCCTTCCTTGCTATCAGGTGCCTGATTCAACTGGCTTACGAATGGGGAGAAGAATTGTCGGAAATAGCTAAGATAATTCGTAAATATTCCTAAGTATTTTCCGAATTTGATACATTTTTCAAGTGTTGGGCAAATTAGGATTCTTATTTTGTGGTGGGAGGCAAGCTCTGACAATTTAAATTATTCAGTAAATATTTCGAACAACAAAGCTGTCTGAAATCGACAAATACTGTCAGATGTATCCCAAATTTTCGACCCATTAGGACTTTTAGGACCATAAATTATCCAAAAAAAAAGGTTTTATTGCAGAAACTATGGCTTGAAAAACTGTCTTGCGACGAATCTTTGCCAGTAGAGTTGCAATCACAATGGTTAGAATATAGGACACAACTTCTTTATCTCAACTTGATCAAAGTACCCAGGTCAGTTATCTGCACGGAACCTGTAGAGATTCAGTTACATGGCTTTTCGGATGCCTCCGAGACTACATACGGAGCATGTATTCATCTTAGGTCCAAAGACATGGATGGCAACATTTGCACAACATTGATTTGTTTCAAATCTAGAGTTGCTCCATTGCAGACTCTGTCTATTCCTCGATTGGAAATTTGTGGGGCTCTGGATTTAGCTAGACCGTGCTCCAAGGTCACATTCTAGCTAGATTTATAGATTAGTAAAATCTATCTATGTGGCGATGCAACAATAGTTATAGGTTGGCTCAAAAAACAACCGAACAATCTCCAAATATTCGAATCGAATATAATTAGCCAAATACAAGAATTGACAAGGACTGAGTGCTGGAGGCATGTACATAGCGAAGATAATCTAGCAGATCGATTTTCCAGAGATATAGCTCCAAATCTACTCGCAGTCTCGAAATTGAGGTGGGAAGGTCCAAGGGTCTCTCAAAACAATCACAAAGAAGGTGTTTCCCTGCGGAAATAGAAGCTATAATTCGAAACGAGAAAATTAATAAGGGAATGTTATTTCTATCAAATTACTTCCTAGATAAGCGCGGAACAATTAGGGTTGGCGGTAGACTCAGTAGCACCCAATTCGATAGAGAAAAGACGCCTCATATAGTTTTGTTAGCCACTGACGATTTCGCACGGCTTCTTTTCATTGGAGAACACCAACTTTTGCTTCAAGCTGGTGCTCAGTTGTTGCTCTCGTCGATACGTGAGCGATTTTGGCCCTTAGGAGGTCGCAGTTTGTCGCGAAAGGTGGTAATGGATTGTGTAATTTGTTTTAAAGTTAATTCAATGTAGGTCAATCCAACGATGGGTGACTTTTATGAATCTAGAGTTACTCCTTCACTACCTTTCCTCATCACAGGTGTCAATTATTCAGATGCTTTCGTTATAAAGGATAGAAAAGGAACATTTGCTAAAACGTGTTAATGCTACATAAGCCTATTTGTATGTTTTTCCATCAAGGTCTTGTACCTCGAGTTCGTCTCTGATGCTACATCAGAAGCTTTTATAGTAGGTTTGCGTCGTTTTACTTCCAGGAGAGGGAAATCCGCTCATTTGTATTTCGATAATGGAACGGATTTCGTAGGGGCAAGAAATGAGCTTGAGCTACTGGGTCAGTTCTTACTTTGGGAGAGCAACAACTTGGGGGAGAAAATCGAGAAGACGGGAATCGCATGGCACTTCATTCCAATTTATTCACCGCATTTTATAGGTATTCAGGAGGCTGGAGTGAAGTCCATAAAGTCTCACCTTAAGTATGTTGCTGGCAATAACACTTCAAGTTTTGAAGAAATGTATGCTTTTTTGGTTCAAATAGAGGGTTTGCTCAATTTCCGACAAAAAAACCCCTCTCTCCTAATCCTATCGACTACTCTCCTCTGACTCCTGCTCATTTTTTAATCGGAAGACCGCTCACTATTATTGCTGATCCAGATTTGAGCCATTTACCACAAAATAGATTATCAAGGTGGCAATTGATTCAACGGCTACAACAGCATTTTTGTGCGGGATGGAGCAATAAATATATCTCGGAACTTCAAAAAGAGTCAAATGGAAGCAGCCTCACCCAGAGATCAGGGGAAATCCTTAAGTTTTAATGGAAGACAAAATGCTTTCTCCTTAACAATGGAAGTTAGGAAGAATCATTCAACTGTATCCTGGAACGAACGGAGTAGCTCGTGTTGCTACCGTTCGATTCTCTACTGATACGACTGGCAATATTGGGCAAGTCTTCCCACGGTGTGGCAAATTTAGGTATCACTCCCCAATGTAAAGAATTGGTAAGTAGCTGCCTGGCAATATCGGACAGGGCTTCCCAAGGAGTGGCAATTTTGGGCATCACTTTCCAAAGTGAAAAAACGCTAAGTGGCTGCCTGGCAATATTGAACATGTCTTCCCTCGGTATGACGATTTTGGGAGTCACTCCCCAAAGTGAAGAAATGCTTTGTAGCTGACTGGCAATATTGGGCATGTCTTTCCACCAGGTGGGAGTCTCGAGCATCACTCCCCTAAGTGAAAAAATGCTAAGTAGCTGCCTGGCAATATTGGGCAAGTCTTTCCGCGGGGTCGCAGTCTTGTGCATCACTCTCTAAAGTGAAAAAACGCTAAACAGCTGTCTGGCGATATGGGGCAAGTCTTTCCACGCGGTGAAAATTTCAGGCATCACCCCCCAAAGTGAAAAAATGGTGAGTAGCTGTCTGGCAATATTGGGAAAGTCTTTCCACGAAGTGGCGATTTTAGGCATCACTCCCCAAAGTAAAAAAATGCTGAGCAGCTGCCTGGCAATATTGGGCAAGCCTTTCCACGGGGTGGCAATTTTGAGTATCACTCCCTTTTGCGGCTAATCAATTTGATACGGCTTATAATTAGTATACTTGACTCGTTTCATTTGAATCGGTCAATTCCGTATTTTATCGTGGCGTGTCGGGGTTCATTCCCGTGTTGAAAGGACTAGTTTGCGAGTAGTCAGTCAGAGTTTGTCGTGCTCATGATCACGGTTACCAATTGAGAATCTAAACTTGCATGTACTGTGGGAAAGCTATACTTAAATAAATGCATAATGCGTTCAGTAATAGTATTGCGTTTCATCTGTGGTTCCGATAACAACAAAAATTGAAATTAAAATATTTAACATTGGTCCTTCGGAGCTGGATTTTTCGAATCACAGAACTATTAGTGAAATCGACTATCAGACTTCGAAAGTGCACAGTGGGCGGTCCCTTGTCGTCATAAGAAGAATGCAGTGTTAATGTAAAGCTCTTATCCACAGGAATTATGAATAAGTGATGTGAATATAAGCATTTATTGCAAGATTAGGTAATAAATATAAAACTCATACAAGTTTACGTGTTCAAGTGAAAATCTTCACAATTTCTACAATGAACCATCACATCACGTGTCATCCTTATCGATTTTCTTGATACTCTATTTTTAATTTACTCGAACTCTTGACTCTATCCACAACAAAGTCTCATTATGACTTTGAAATTATTACGCGTTATTGGGCTTTCTTGAGCAATGTCATTTTTTAAATATTTCAAAATTGATTCTGTTTTAAAATTAAAATGAAATTCATATATTGAGATAATCGATTTAATTTAATTCACGATGTCTGAAGAAGATGCAATTGAGTAGGCCTCGCACCTGCAAGAAATGCTTTATGAGCAACATGCACTTATTCATTCAATAGAGAAAATGATCGTGAATACGAGGACATCGGCAAGAAAAATATGACGCTTGCTATTTATCAAAAACGCTTGTCTATTCTGAGAAATGATTGGAGCAGGTATCGAAAGCTCAATCGATAGTTAGAAGCCATGTCTTTGAAAGAGTTTGAGAGCACTGAGGAGTACTTTAAGGATCAACACTTCTACGCCGCTGAAGAAGCATATATGAAGGCTAGCGATCATCTTAGCAATTGGATTGCTTGTTTTTAACCAGCTATTGCTAATATATCAACACACTCAGATGCGGATAATTCGATTCATCATACATCAGGTTCATCGGCATCCAATCTACCCAAGATTATTCTACCAAAGTTCTCAGATTCGTACGTTGATTGGCCAAGTTTTAGAGATTTGTATTCATCGCTAGTCCATAATAACAAATCAATGTCTGATGTTGAAAAGATACATCGTCTTAAAGCTTATCTTGAAGGTGTAGCTTCAGAATTTTTGAAATCAATAAAAATTACAGAAAATAATTATGCTAAAGCTTGGCAAGTACTTACAGATCGTTATGAAAACGAGCGTATTATTGCATCGAATTTATTTGATGAGTTATTTGAACTTAAAAATTCTTCTCAAGAATCAAGCGTAGAGCTCATACGAATTGACGATAAAGTTACTTCAGTGAATAATACTTTAGGTCATTCAGAATGCCTAGTTGAACATTGGGATTACATTCTGGTGTATGTTCTTGCTAAAAAATTTGATTCAAAAACTCGTAAAGATTGTGAATTTGTCAATTAGTTCTCATACTGAATATCCTACCTTTGAAGGATTTGAGACTTTTCTTAAAGATAGAACTTTTGCATTGGAAACTTTCACCGCTAAGAATGATAAATCTGAAAGTAAGAATCTTGGGGGTAAAAATCTTAAATCACATCATACAACAAGTGAGAGTTCACAATGCCTAGTTTGTAAAGAGAATCATTTACTTGGATAGTGTGATACATTTAGAAAACAATCAGTCGAGCAACGTTTTGAGATTGCAACTAAATTTAGATGTTGTTATAATTGTTTAAAACCGGGACACATTCTGCGAAAATGTCCTAGCGAATACAAATCTTAAAAGTGTAAACAGAAACATAATGCACTATTACATCGAGGTTTGTCGACACAAAATGTTGTTTCAACTAATAATCCTGTCAATTCGTATATGAATTTTATATCGCAAATAAGTTTACCCATATCTACGAATAATGTATTATCCAGTAATTCAGCATCATGCGCCACTGGTGTGTTATTAGGTAGTTGTTATGTAAGAATGAGAAATTGTGAAGGTCAAAGTAAAATTGTACGAGCTCTTATTGATAATTGTTCCCAAGGAACCTTTAGTTCTAAATCTCTTGTTAAAGATTTACATTTAATACAACATAAAATTCACGCAACTGTTGAGGGAGTGGGAGCTGCAACATTTGTAACCTCACATTCAGCTGCATTTTTTGTAGTCAAATCGTTTATCGATCCTCAGTTTAGGATGATAATTGACACACTTGTTTGTCCGGAGGTTTCAGGTTATAATGCTCCTAGCATGTCGGTGCCAGTTGATAGATTTTGGCCTCATTTGCAGGGACTGACATTGGCCGATCCTAATACTTATTCACAGGAGCCCATTGAACTTATTTTGGGCGCTGATGTATATGGCCGAATTATTTTGGGAGGATTACGTAAAGGGCCTAACGAATTGCTGATTGCTCATGAATGTGTTTTTTGATGAATTCTGATTGGTTTTAATACGGACACATCGATACCATTCACAAACACGCTTACAGTTCATCATTGCCATGATATGCGTGAGATTTCAAAAAATTTGTCGCGTTTTTGGGAACTTGAAGAAATTCCCGTTAAACGTCATTTAACGGAGGACGAACAAAGATGGGAAAACCATTTTCAAAGGACTCATTCACGTGATTTAGAAGGAAGATACATTGTTCGCCTTCCATTCAAGAATAGACCTCCTATAGATATAGGTTGGTCAGGTCCCAGAACTGCTGAACAATTTCATGATCACGAGAATAAATTGTTGGCACAACCTGAACATAAAGATTTATATTTAGCATTCATGAAAGAATATCTGGATTTAGGTCACATAGAGCCCCTGTTAGAAAATTATTCTAAGAACAAACAATTTGTCTACATTCCTCATCATACAGTAATTGAATTAACGTTTATCTTATTACGATGGCGTATCTACAGAATCGCGATGTGCGCTGACATTTTCAGAATATACAGACAAATCTCATTTGACCCTCGTGACGTTGACTATCAACGAATTCTTTTCCGTAGCAATGTAGATGAGCCCCTCATTCCACATCGTTTATTAACGGTGACTTATGGAACTGCGTCTGCCCCATTTCTTGCTTTTAGAGTTTCACAGCAACTCGTTTCTGATGAAGAAGATTCTTATCCCCTCGGTGCTGAAATTTTGCGGAATAATATTTAGTCTCGAGGCGGGTTTCTTTGGATAAATGGGCTTGTAATTACCCACGTCTATTAACTATACCAAATGAGCATAATGAACTCATTCTGTCAGACTCACAGCAGGCAGAGTCTTTTCGAGTATTAGGATTGTCGTGGAATCCAATCTCTGATTGCATTCAAATTCGCGTAGATATTCCTTCGACTGAAAAGATTACTAAAAGAACTGTTCTGTCAACTATTGCTCGAATGTATGAACCATTGGGATTTTTAAGACCAATTATAATTAGAGCAAAAATATAATTGCAGGAACTTTGGCTTTGTGGATCTGATTGGGATCAGAAATTACCTGATGAACTTGAAGCACATTGGCGAATTATTGTTCTGAGCTAGTTACACTTCAAAATCTTTCTATTCTGCGTTGGATGCACATTCGTCGAACCCAATGCGAATATCAGATTCATGGGTTCTTAGATGCATCGCGGTTGGCTTACGCAGCTTCTATTAATCTCAGTGTTGTGTATCCCGATACAACGTGTGTCACTTTGATGATGGGCAAATCAAAGGTTATCGCTATTCAGTTATCGCCAATCGAGTGAGTGAAATTATCACTCGCAATCCTAATGTTTCATGGCGCCATGTCCCATCTCTAGATAATCCCGCAGATTGTGGATCAAGAGGAATATCACCTTCAGAATTACCAACACATCGTTTCTGGTGGACAGGCCCTACATGGTTACTGCTTCCTGCAGAAAAATGACCACAAACCAATATTAAACTAAGTCCTGAAAAGGAGATTTCCGAGCAACCCGTTGCGAACGTGGACATGGTTGCGCACTTAATAACTAAACCTTCGTCAGATTTGAAACTCTTTGAAAAATACTCAAGTTGGCCTGAATTGTTACGGGTTACAATAAACGTTTATAGATTTTTCTACATCCTTCAGTTCAAACTGAAATCTGCAATGGCGGAAAATAAGGATCCTAAAAGATTTAGTAAAGTTCTTATAAAAAAGTAGGCACTACTTGAAGAAGAAGAACCCGATTGTTATAAGAAAGCTAAGATTAATTGGTTTCGCATAGTTCAAATTGCGGCGTTGTCTGATGAGTACAAAAAATTTAAAATGAAACGGGAAATTTCAAGGTCAAGTCCATTAAGAAAATTAACTTCATTTTTGGTTAATAATGATCTTATTAGACTTGGAGGTCGCCTACACTTTTCCCCGCTATCTTATAAGGAAAAACACCCTGTTATCCTCGCGAATCATCCAATTGTATTGCTCATTGTTCAAAATGCTCATCTCCGTACTTTACGAGGTGGAGCTCAATTAATGACTCGATTACTCAGGTAAGAATTTTAGATAATCAAGTCGAGGTACAAAATTCGAAAATGCATTCGTAATTGTGTTTCTTGTGCTAGAAACCGAGCTGTAATTCCGATTCAATTGATGGGAAGTCTACCTTCCCCTAGGGTAACGCCATCGTGACCATTTACTCATTGTGGTGTTGACTATGCCGGGCCAGTTGACGTTCTTAGATTCAGAGGCACAGGAAGTAAATCCTGCAAGGCCTATAGTATATCAGCATATTTCTCTGCTTAGCAACTCGCGCGATGCATCTTGAGCTTGTGTCTGATTATACATCTGATGCATTTATTGCAGCATTGAAACATCTGATCGGTCGACGCGGACTTCCTAAAATTATTTATAGTGATAATGGCACTAATTTTCAGGGAGCTGATCGGAAATTGCATGAAAATTTCAAAATTGTAACTGGAGATTCAAATGTATGCAATTATTTTTCAGCAAACGTTCTTGGCTAGAAAATGATCCCCCCGGGGCTCCTCACTTCGGAGGCTTCTGGGAAGCTGGGGTCAAAAGTATGAAGCATCATCTCAAACGTTCGGTTGGTGATAAAAGGCTAACTTTCGAAGAACTTACTACGCTTTTATGTCAGATAGAAGCTTGTTCGAATTCACGACTAATAAATGTTGAATCTGATTCTGACCATGATAGCTTCGTGCCGTTGACCCCAGGTCACTTTCTAACAGGGGGGGGGGTCCCATTTTATCCCTACCAGAACTTTCATACCTTGATGTAAAAGATGGTCGTTTAAACTTATGGCAAACCGTACAGAAAAGGGTTCAGCAGTTCTGAAAAGTTTGGTCTACAGATCATTCAAATACATTGCAGCAGAGGTCTAAGTGGGATCGAGCACATCCTGACGTAAAATCTAATGAATTGGTCATCATTCATGAAAAGCTTCTCTCTCCTACGAAATGGGATATGGCTCGTGTCGTGCGGTGTCACCCGGGCCCTGACGGAAGAGTCCGTGTAGTAACTGTTAGAACTGCGACCTCTGAATGAGACCATCCGATTACACAGGTGTGTCGATTGCCAGTATATTCTGATTGTTTTGATGATAGTAATGTGTAAAATTAGACATGAATAGTTACCAGTTGTCATTTTGCAATTGCACTTGTAATTTTAATGTAAACCACGATACGAATATTATGCTATATCGGTTATAATTAACCAAAGTGGACGGTATGTTGCGGCTAATTAATTTAATACAGCTTATAATTAGTATATTTGACTTGTTTCATTTGAATCGGTAATTTTTATATTTTCTCGTAGCGTGTCGGGGTCCCTTCCCGTGTTGAAGGGACTGGTTTGCGAGTAGTCAGTCAGAGTTTGTCGTGCTCATGATCACGGTTACCGATCAAGAATCTAATCCTGTATGTACTGTGGAAAAGCTATACTCAAATAAATGCATAATGTGTTCAGTAATAGTACTTCGTTTTATCTGTAGTTCCAACAACAACAAAAATTTTGAAATTAAAAAATTTAACAGGCCTTGAAAATTCTCATCGATAGAGGTTTTTATCATACCGCTACTTGTAACAAGAATGTTCGGCGAGAATCTTTTGATTCACATAACTATACAAAAGCTCAAAAGGGCTTTTCCGTTGCTTTGTTCGGCGCTTCGTTCAAATCACGTTGAACTTTCTTCAGCTTTTTTTCTCAATCTTGTCCTTCTTTATTATGCACGTTAGCTTGAATGGCAGGAATGAGAGCCCTATTGGTTCGTTCAGCTAAACCGTTCGCTCGATGATGCCCCGGCAAGTTTAGTGTATGGTGAATATCATGGCGATCGCAAAAATCTTTGAACAAGTTTGACGTGAAACACTTGACTCTATCCGAGACGATTCTGATTGGAGCCCTTAAGTCCAAGACAATATCCTTCATCGCGCGAACGACATTTACCGCTTGCGCGTCCCTTACGACCCTGAGAATAACAAACTTCGTTGAATCATCTGCTAACACAAGCACGTAGTGGTTCCTCGCCGAAGTTGTGACAAATGGACCCTCGAGGTCTATACGGACTACTGCAAAAGGCCGTGACCCTAGTTTGATGCAGTGCAACTGTCCCGGTTGAGGACCAGGTTTAAACTTAGTTAGAATACACTGAATTTAACCTTGTATATGCTGACGAACATGACGACGGATTCCTGGAAAATAATAAAATTCCTGAATCATTGCGGTTGTCCTATCGAGTCCCATGTGACTTTGAAGGTCATGGTATCCAATTACCATACGTTTCCGTAAGCGTTCCGGCAACACAAAGAGTTTTATTTTCCTGTCGCTTGTACAAAATCGAGTTAATTGATACAAAACCATTTACCTCGCTCTTCTCGTGGTTCGATCGCTCATTATTCGGTTTAGCAAGAATTTCGCGCTTTCCTTTCAGTTTCTCGTCGGCAAATTGAAAAACCCAAGATTTCATCTTTGTGTGATACGACGGTAAAGATTCCGTTCACGCGCTCAGAAATATCGTCAGATTCAGAATCTCTTACAGGTGCTCGACTCATAGCGTCGACATGAGCTAATTTCGTTCCTGGTCGATGTACAACATTGAAGTTGTGCTCAGTCAGTAAATTACACCATCTTACAATTTGAAGGTTCCTGCATGTATGCAAAAGTGCATTACAATCCATAATGATCTTGAAATTTATATTAATTAACCAAATACGTAATCGGGTGATCGCCCAAACAATAGCGAGCAATTCGTGTTTACTCGAGTGATAATTTCGTTTCGGATCGCTCGCGCGCATGCTGGTTTTGGTCCATTGGAAGGTTCTACCTTCCTTCAACCAATCGCAAAGTGGAGAAGCCATTTTCGAGAACTCTGAAACATAACTGCGAAAGAAACCCATTGATCCTAAAAAACGCCCAACTCCGCTAGAATTTTCAGGCGCAGGAAAATCGATACTCGCCCTGAGTTTGTCCGTTCTTGGTTGAATACTTATAGCTGAAATTTCCAATCACAGATATTGCACTTATGACTCTAGAAATTGAAATTTCTTTAAGTTAACTGTTGAAACTGTCGCAATAAGGTCTTTTATGACCAAAATAAATCGTTCTCGTGAATTCGCGCGATTCTTTCCCAGAATTAATATATCATCTGGATAAGATTGAACATTTTGGTCGTGTAATGGACCCAGCACACGGTACATTAATTTAGAAAAGTACAAGTGCTCATTCATTATATCAAAAACCATGCGGGTAAATTCCCCAGTTTTCACAGTGGGATAGAAGCTCAAAAAACTGGAGAGAAGTCAAGATTTCGACCGATTTGTATAAAACTTTGTATGAGGAGGTTTGTTTTTTATTATTATGCCATCAAGCCAAATCACTTTCGGGATTAGCGTAACTTTTGGTTCTAGACTCGTTATACTACCAGGGATCGAGGACCTTATATGGTATGGGTAAGTAAGGGATATGTAGGAGAAGGGATAGGTTTTAGATCAATCTAGCAGACGCGTGTTATTCATTAAATCGACACACGCGTCCCACAATACCGCTCCGACACGGGTCGCTAATCAATCTCTCTAGCAATCACCCTGAGCGAAGAGCTTCGCAAAGCCATTATACTAATCGACAGAGAAAATCTCTTCACGTGGACCCATTAGTATCCAAAATCTTTCGTTTCAGACATCATTTTTCCTCTTATAAACAATTGTCCTCTATACATCCCTATTCTTGGATACATCTTTTGCTTCCTTCACAACCATACATCGTTTCGTGCACGCTCTTATGTTTCTAGCACTCCTTATATCCCTTCATTTCACTCGCTTTACTTCTATCCTTTCCTTGATACGTCCAGATCTCGCTTCCATACAGCACACTGACTGCTAGCACAGAGTTATATATTGCAATTTTAGCTTTATTCGTTACATTTTTACTTATAGTAATAGCTTATACCATATTCTTACCGCGGTATTTAGTAGGCTAAATGCTCTATACTTAGTACAGTCGCCTTTATCATCCTTTCCCTTGTAGATTGGGACGATAATCACCTTTCTCCAATCATTTGTAACTTGACCATCTAAAGCTCACATATTCATAAAATCGCTCAGCCACACAAACAAATATCCGCCACCGCTTTTAAGCATTTCAGCTGTGATACCATCCACACCAGCAGCCTTTATCATTCCTTAGTTTCTTAATCACGGATATAATGTCGTCGATATCGATTCTGCTTCTGCTACCTACAACGGGATTGTCTAACGTATCCTCTTCAATGTGAAGGTTATCATGCTATGTTTATAAGGTCGCTAATTTCGAATTTGACGTCAAAAATTTTTAATTCAAAATGGTGGAACTAATATGGCGGCCAAAATTTCCAAATTTTTACATATTTATATGAAACTTGGTATAAGGCGGTTTTCGAGGTTGCTGAAATCGAATTTGATGTCAAAAACTACAAATTCATGATGGCGGATCCAATATGGCGGCCAAAATTACCAAATGTTTACATATATCTGAAACTTTGTATGAAGTGGTTTTTGAGTTTGCTGATTTCAAATTTGGCGTAAAAAATTACAAATTTAAAACGGCGGCCAAAATGTGGTAATCGATAAACGATTTTTTGGTAAAAGTGCTGACTTCAACATGGATTTTCAGGGTCAACAAAATCTGTTAATACTTTCTCTATAATTTTCCTATATTCGGTAAGGATTCATCTTTAGTACAAAAAATTATTTCTCTACGCGATTCCTGTGTAAAGTTCTACGATTTTGAGACAAAATTTCACAAAACCGTCCACTGTGCAGCGTGGCGCAGCAAGTGAATAGATATATGCGAGCGATTGCGAATGCTCAGGCTTATACCTACCTGAAATTGGCAATTATGAGTTTCCGCAATGAAATCGCATGTATGTATTGTAGTTTATAATGTGCTCAACAGAATACCACCTTAGATTTTTGTTTTAGGCCTGGTACGTCGTTATACGTTCACTCGGCGGCAAGTATATTTTCAAATGTTTAGCAAATCTTTTCCAAAAATCTTGTTTTTAAAAATAAAATAATAGCTTGTGAAGGTTATTTTTTATTTCTCCTTTCAAAATATCGTAATTTATGTAAACATCACTTTCCACAATACCTAAAAATATTCATTGCAATAGAAAATATTTAAGAAATTCAACCGCAAGAAAATTATATGTCACTTTCAAAATTAAATGCTAATGCTTCGGTCAATATTTCATATTTCAAAATGCAACTTCGTTCTTAACTACTTTTATTTGTCTACTTTGAAATAAAATACTTCAATTGCTCGTTTCAAAAAAATGGACTTTTGGCCAGTTTTTTGAGCTCCTATCCAGCTCTGGTTTCGTCCGGTGTTATAAAGGCGGTTTTCGCCCTTGTTTCTCGAGTGAGTGGCACCTGCATATGACTTCGCGCTAAATCAAGGGTAATGAATAATTTACTTTCGCCAATTCTAGTTGTGAATGATCGTCGAGACTCGGCAGCGGAAAATGAATGCGTTCGATTTGTTTATTCAGTGGTTTATAATCGACAACCAATCGTGGTTCACTCTTCTTTTTCTTGAATGAAAATACGGCACTCGCATAAGGCGAATCGATTTCTGTCGCAAACGCCAACTCATTATACTCGCGAATTATTTATTTTATTCTATTAAGTTCGGTGTCGCTACATGGAATTCGTTTTCTCGAAACCAATCTACTTCCCGGAATTTCTTTAATGCCCATAGAGATAAGGTCGCTACAACCTAATTCACTCATGTTTTTCGCTACCCCGTCACGATATAAATTCAAAATACCTCTCCTAACTGTTTTGGCGAATCTTCGTTGAACTGCAAATCCTTAGCGCAGACCAGCTCCTTAATGAAAGTCGTTGGCATTTAAAGAGGAAGTGGTAGAACTTCCGCTCGTTCAAATGTTGAGCCTTTTGAAAAGGACTGAGGTGACGAAGTAAAGTTCATCATCGGTATCACGAACTCATGTTCAGAGTCAGAGGTCACAACACTTATGAAATTCAAGGCGCGCGGCTCCAACACGACCTTATCAGCTGTCACTAAATTTTCAGCGCGATTCTCAATCGCGATTATACACGACAAACGCACGAATTCACCTCTCACAAAGATTGGGGTATTTCAAACCTTGATCATTTCGGAACTTGAAACACTCGCGTTAACCGTACAGTGTCGTTGCTCATGTCCCTTTTGCCCATACTCCCGACACGAAACGACTTTCGGTGGGTCTGGGCAATTCCACGAGATGTGGCCGAACTTTTCACAATTGTAGCATTTGAGCTGCCCTTCTTCATTTTTGACCGTGGTTGTCGATCTGCATTCTTCGATGAACTAGACAAAGAAGGATTATTTTCCTTTTCAATTTTCGTCTCTTCTAATTGCGCATTAGTGCTAGACTCCTTAGCCGAATCGTATTTCAGCGCCTCCTTGTGGTTGCGTATGTAATTTTAACGTTTATCGTTTAATCGCTCATAAGCAAGCATATCGTGAAGCAGCTCCTTATTTTCCAAAAATGGTAAGTTTAGTTCGTGACACAAATTTCATTTATTGAAAAATACTTAGTAAGCGGTTCATTCTTTTCTTGAACCATAAACGATTTTCAAAAAGCAGCACAGAGATAGTCCCAAATTTGTAAATGGGTGGCATCTGAATCGTGCTAATCCTTAGCGCCCACTTTTATTTGCGCAGGAGCGGTTTCTAACACAAAGTTGTCCGGTCGTCATCGGTGCTCCAATAAATCAATCATCATATTTTCCATACGAACATTCGGTAATTGTTCGCCCTGTCGAAGAAGTGGTTGTTGTTGTTGTTGTTGACGATGCCCGAACAAGTCTCGGCGCACGTGTAGTCGTTCCTCTTCTTCGTCTCTCCTTCGTGCATCTTTGTCGAAGCCGATGTGGATATGGTCGAGTGAGTGTCGGGCGTCAGTCCGACTTCATCTTGGAGAAAATTGTGATGCAGAGCCTCAAACTCCTCAAATCTATGCGAAGGGACTTCCGCGCCTTACGATTCTCCTCTGTCTGCCATGATCACAGCAAGATTTTGCCACGTTACTCTTGAACACTTTCCAGAGGCGTGCTTCGGCCACCATGACACTAGATTTAAGTCTTGAATAAATCGCTAACAGCTTTATTTTATGATGAAAGGAGGTGTTTCGGGTTTCAATCGTGTGCAAAACTACGAATCTTGCCGACGTTTCGTGAACATT
>JAUMHM010000001.1:19146462-19169455 GCA_032362435.1 Melikaiella ostensackeni | reverse complement strand
TATGACAAGCATACAGATTTTTTGTTTGTGGCGTCATCTCTGTGTCAGGCCGAAGACTTTTCAGCCCATGTAGTATTAAATCAGCATAAAATGGAATAGAATTGAATAGAATGGAATACAATGGAATGGAATTTAGTACAATGGAATAAAATGGAATGGAATAGAATAAAATTAAAAAGGATGAAATAGAATGGAAAAGAATGGAATGTACAGGCATATAATGGAATAGGATGGGATAAAATGGAATAAAATGAAATAGGATGAAATAGAAAAACATGAAATAGGATGACACAGAATGAAATAAAATGGAATTAAATGGAATATAATCGAATTAAACGTAATATAATAGAATAGGATGAAATAGGATGGAAGCAATATAATGGAATGAAATGGAATAGGATGAAATAGAATAGAATGGAATATAATGGAATAGAATAGAATAGGATTGAACAGAATAGAAAAGAATAGAATGGAATAGAATGGAATAGAATAGAATGGAATAGAACAAAATGAAATAGAATGAAATAGAATGGTGGGAAACGGAATGGGATGAAATAGAATAGATTGAAATGGAATGGAATGTAATGGAAAAGAATGCAATAGGATGGAATAAAATTAAATACAATGAAATAGAATAAAATACAATAATATGAAATAGGATGACAAAATGAAAAGGATGGAATACAATGGAATAGAATGGAATGCAATGGAATAGAATAAAACGAAATTGGATGAAATGCAATGGAATAGAATAAAATTAAATAGGATGAAATAGAACGGAATAGGATGGAACAGAATGAGAAGGAATAGAATAGAATGGAAAAGATCGCAATAGAATGGCATAGGATGGAATAGAATGGAATAGAATAAAATGGAATAGAACAAAATGAAATAGGAAGAGATATAATGGTAGGAAACGGAATAGTATGAAATAGAATAGAAGAAAATGGAATGGAATAGAATGGAATATAATGGAAAAGAATGGAATAGGATGGAATACAATGTAATGGAATAGAATGAAATGAAATAGGATGAAATGGAATGCAGTAGAATAAAACTAAATAGGATGAAATAGAATGGAATAGGATGGAACAGAATGGGAAAGAATAGAATAGAATGGAAAAGATTGCAATAGAATGGAAAAAAATGGAATAAAACAGCAATGAATGGAATATGATGGTACATAATGGAATATGATGGAATACAATGGAATAAAATGAATTAGGAAAAAATAGAAAAACATGAAATAGGATGACACAGAATGGAATGTGATGGAACAGAACGGAATATAATAGCATTGAATGTAATATAATGTAATATAATGGAATAGGATGGAATAGGATGAAATAGAGTAGAATATAATGAAATTGAATGGAATATAATTGAATAGAATGGAATAGGTTTGAATAAAATGGAATAAAATGAAATAGGATGAAATATAATGGAATAGACTAAAATGAAATTGGATGAAATAGAATAGAATGGAATACATTGGAACAGAATAGAATAAAATAGAATAAAATTAAACAAAATGGAATAGAATGGAGTAGAGTGGAATAGGATGAAATAGAATGGAATAGGATGGAGCAGAATCGAAAAGAATAGAATAGAATAGAATAGATTGCAATATAATGGAATAGAATGGAAAAGAATGGAATAAATAAAAAAGAATGAAGTGTAATGGTAAATAATGGAATAGGATGGAATAAAATGAAATTGGATGGAACAGCATAGAATATAATGGAACAGAACTCAATATAATGGAATAGAATGAAATATAATAAAATTAAATAAAATCAAATAGAATGGAATGGAATAGAATAGGATTGAACAGAATAGAAAAGAATATAATGGAATACAATGACATACAATGTAATAGAATGAAATGGGAATGAATAACAAGAATAGGATGAAATAGGGTGGAATAGAATAAAATGAAATAGAATAAAATAGAATGGGATAGAATAAAATAAAATAGAGAAAATTAGAATAAAATTGAATAAAATCGAATAGAATGGAATGTAATAAAATACAATGAAATAGGATAAAATACAATAAAATGAAATAGGATGACAAAATGGAATAGGATGGAATACAATGGAATAGAATGGAATTAAATGTAATTTAATGGAATAGGATGGAACGGAATGGAATAGAATACAATAAAATAGGAGAAAATAGATTGAAATGAAATGGAATAGGATGAAATGAAATCGAATGAAATACAATGGAACAGAATAGAATAAAATAGAATAAAATTAAACAAAATGGAAAAGAATAGAATGGAATGAAATGGAGTAGGATAAAATAGAATAGAATAAAATTGAATGTTATAGAATGGAATATAATGAAAAAGAATAGAATAGAATGGAATAAAATAGAATAAAATGGAATAGAATGGAACAGAATGTAATATAATGTGATATAATGGAATAGAATGGAATAGAATGCTGTAGAATAAAATAGGATGGAACAGAATGGAATAAAATGGAATACATTAAAGTGGAATAAAATGAAATAGGTTAAAATAGGATGGAATAGAATAAAATGAAATAGGATGAAATAAAATGAAACATAATGGAATTGAATGGGATAGAATATAATGGAATAGAGTGGTATGGAATGGGGAATAGAATGCTGTCGACCAGAAAAAAAACCAATTAAATTAACTTACCTAACATAGAGATAAGGGACCGAATTAGCAAAATAGCTAATCATCATTCCTGTCGCTGCGAAGGTTCCTCCAATGACAGTCACAGTTTTGTACGAGTATTTCATCGACAGAACGCTCGATAAGGGTCCTGAAAATATTTTTCCATAATACTCTATCCTGAGAAACAGGGATCTATTGTCAATTAATTTCTCCCATAAAATCCACATAAATTTGAAAGACGATCTAAGATTACAAATTTGAAAATGTTTTGAACAAAGACTCGACTCATCAATCTTGCAACAGAAGTTGAAATAAAAGCATTTTATTTTTATTTTAATGCCATGTATCACTTTTACGATTCCTACATTATTGGCATTTTGCTCTCAAATCATCTCTACACGAAGTGAAACATTTAATTGAAAATTTGTGTAAATATATACAAGGCACTAAAAAAGGTTTATCTGGTCTTTTAATTAAAAAAAAATTATTTTTAGTGTGGAAATGAGTTGGGAATAACAAAATTTCGGTATAGTAAGAATCGGATGATACATGTGACCTTACCATAAAAAATGAGTAAAAGTAGGCGACATGCGCCTACAAGTAAGGGTTTCGTATCCTATTAAATATGGTATTTAAAAGGTTTAACTTCTCCCTTCTCCTCATTATCCCTCATTTCCCCTCCCCAACCCACACTTCCCCTCATTTCCACTCACTTTCCCTCCCACTGTTTCCCCTCACTTTTTTTCATTTCCCCTCCCTATCTCTCATTCCCTTCGGTTCCCCAATCCTTATTTCCCCTTCCGCTTTAAGCTTACTCACTTCCCATCATTCCCCATCACTTTCCCTCCCCTCACTTCCCGTCACTCCCTCTCCCATTTCCCTTCCCCACCCCTCACCCTGTCCTTAATTCTTCCACCCTCACTTCCACACACTTCTCTTTGCCCCTTATTACCCTCGTTTCCCCGCCCTTCCCCAACCCTAATTTCCCCTCCCGCGTTTCCCCCATCCACACTTCCCATCATTCCCCATCACCTCCACTCTCCTCTCATTTCCCCCTGCCCAGCCCTCATTTCCCTCGCTGCCCCATACCTTATTTCCCTCCCGCTTCACCCCTACCCTCATTTCCCATCATTCCCCATCGCTCCCCCCCTTACTTTCCGTCACTGTCCCTCCCATTTTCCTTCTGCACCCTGCACCCCTCCCCTCATTCCCCACCCTCACTTTCCCACGCTTTCCCTCCCCGCCTTTAATTTCCCTCGATACCCTGCCCTTCTCCACGCCTAACTTTCCCTTCTGCAATTCCCCTATACTCATTTTCCATCATTCCTCATCGCTTTCATTCCCCGCTCACCTGTCACTTCCCGCTTCCAATCCCTCATTCACCTCGCTGCTCCATCCCTCATTTTCCCTCCCGCTTTACCCGTACCATCACTTCTCATAATTCCTCATCACTTTCCCTCCCCTTACTTCACGCCACTGCCCCCTCCAATTTCCCTTTCCCGCCCCTCACCCCTTTCCTCATTTCCCATCCTCATTTTCCCACCCTTATCCTCCACGCCCCTAATTTTCCCGGCTTTCCCGCCCTTCCATTTCCTCTAATTTCCCCTACCGCATTTTCCCTATCCTCACTTCCCATCATTCCTCATCCCTTCCACTCCCCTCTCTCCTGTCACTTCCCCCTTCCCATTCCTCAGTCCTCTCGCTGCCCCATCCCTCGTTTCTCTCCCGCTTAACCCCTAACATCACTTCCTGTCATTTCCAATCGCTTCCCCTCCCCTTACTTCCCGTCACTGCCCCCTCCCATTTCCCATCCTTGCCC
Source organism: Melikaiella ostensackeni (assembly GCA_032362435.1). NCBI lineage: Eukaryota > Metazoa > Arthropoda > Insecta > Hymenoptera > Cynipidae > Melikaiella > Melikaiella ostensackeni. The sequence goes on along the minus strand of JAUMHM010000001.1, from coordinate 19,164,983 downwards.
CTCACCCCTTCCCTCATTTCTCCATCATCACTTTCCATCTGTGGACAAATCAATTTTCATACTAAACTACTCATCCGATAAAATTTTTTTTTTTAAATTAAAGTGTATTAAAGTCCGCATCGTTACAACGTAGGACATTTTAGAAAAATTTTCTCAAAAATTTTTTATTTAATAAGCACAATAAAATTTATTTTTTTTTACTTTTCAAGACTGCGATACAGTCAAAAAACGATATTTTTTCACCGAAAATGTCCATGTTGAAGCAAAAACTCATTAAATATAATGTCCAGAAGTTATAATTTAATAAAACAAAAATTTTAGTTGTTATAAACAAATTAGTGAACAAAAGTTAAATCTTCTTCATTTGCCACATTTAAATGCACTAAACCAATATTTTCGGGGAAAATGGAAATAAAATAATGTTAACTTCAAGCTAGAAGAAGTTAAACATCAATTCCTGATTGTTTATTAATAAACAAATACGAAATTAAGACATTTTCAATTAGATAGATTTAGCTTTCAGCAGAAAGAGCTATAAATATTTCACTAATGACCTTCTGCTGTGATAATTCGCACTGCAACAACAGTTGTGTATTATTTAAATAAATTTAATAAACAAATAAATTATTTGGCCATTTTTAAGTAGATACGTTTCGTTTTTTCAGAGAATCAATAAATGGTAGGTTGCCAATATGTTTTTCTGTTATATTTTACACTTTGGCAACATTTATTTATTGTTTAAACAAATTTAGTTAACAAATTAATAATTTGAGTATTTTTCAATAAAGAAATCTCTTTTTTTCAACAGAATCAACTAAAAACATCTTAGAAATGGTCCTTTGCTTTAAAATTTTCCAGTTGGATAATTATTATGTATTGTTTAAACAAATTTAATAAACAAATGCATTGCTGGGCTGTTTTTCAATAAATTAGTTTCGTTTTTTAGCAGAATTTAGTATAATTACTTCACCAATGGCTTTTTGCTGTGATAATTTGCGGTTAGACAATATTGTATATTGTTTAAACAAATTTAATAAACAAAGGTATTGTTTGGCAATTTGTCAATAGATAAGCTTCATTTTTCCAGCAGAATCAATAACTAGTTTATTGTCAATGTGTCTTGCTGTTCTATTTTATAATTTGGCCACAATTATTTATTGTTTAAACAAATTTAGTTAACAAATTAATTATCTGAGCATTATTTAATAAAGAAATTTCGTTTTCTTCAACAAAATCAACTACAAACATCTGAGAAATAGTCCTTTGCTTTGAGAATTCGCAGTTAGATAATTATTATGTATTGTTCAAACAAATTTAATAAACAATTGCATTGCTTGGCTGTTTTTCAATCAATTAGTTTCGTTTTTTCAGCAGAATCTACTATAAATACTTCATCAATGGCTTTTTGCTGTAATAATTTGCAGTTGGACAATATTGTATATTGTTTAAACAAATTTAATAAACGAAGGTATTGTTTGGCAATTTGTCAATAGATAAGCTCCATTTTTTCAACAGAATCAATAACTAGTAAGTTGTTGTTTTACTTTACACCTAGACATCAATTGTTTATTGTTTAAACAAATTTAGTCAGCAAATTAATTTTTTGGGCATTTTCCAATATAGAAATTTTGTTTTTCCAGCAGCATCAACCACAAACATCTTAGAGATAGTCTATCGCTATGATGATTTGCAAAAGACATCATCAACATACTAGCAGTTGACTTTGCTGAAAAAAACGAAGTTTATTAACTGGAAAAAAACAAACAATACATTTTTTTCTTAAATTTGTTTAAATAATGATCAATTATTTTTTAACTGCGAATCATCATAGCAATAGACTATCTCTGAGATGTTTGTAGTTGATTCTGTTGAAAAAACAGAATTTCTATATTGAAAAATGCTCAAATAATTAATTTGTTAATTGAATTTGTTCAAACAATAAACAACTGATGCCTAAGTGTAAAGTGTAACAGCAAGACACATTGGCAACATACCATTTATTGATTCTGCTGAAAAAACGAAACTTATCTGTTGAAAAATTGCCAAACAATACCTTTGTTTATTAAATTTTTTGAACAATATATAATATTGTTCAATTGCAAATTATCATAGCAAAAGGCCATTTCTGAAATATTTATAGTAGATTCTGCAGAAAAAACGAAACTAATTTAATAAAAAACAGCCAAGCAATTCATTTGTTTATTAAATTTCTTTAAATAATAAACGATTGTTGTTGCAGTGCAAACTATCACAGCAGAAGGTCATTGGTGAAATATTTATAGCTAATTCTACTAAAAAAGCTAAATCTATCTAATTTGAAATGCCTTATATTCGTATTTGTTCATTTAATTGTTATAAACAATTAGAAATTGATGTTTAACGTCTTCTAATTTTAAGTTAGCATTGTTTTATTTCCATTTTCTATGGAAAACATTGATTTAGTGCATTTAAATGTGGCAAATAAAGAAGATATAACTCCTGTTCACTAATTTGTTTATAACAATTTAAATTTTGGTTTCATTATATTAATACTGCTGGACATCATTTTCAATGAGTTTTTGCCTCGACGTGGACCATTTCCGGTGAAATAATTTTTTTCTTACTAAATGATAGTCTAGAAAACTCAAAAAGAAATTTTTTCATTTTAATTATTAAATAAAAAATTTTTGAGAAAATTTTTCAAAAATGTCTTTAGTCCAAATAGATGGATTTTCAACTGAAAAGTTGAATTTTCAACAAAGAAGGATCATTTTCTACCAAAAAGACGGATTGTCTACAGAATACATGAATTTTGAACCAGATAGTTGAATTCACTCAAAAAACATAAATTTCCAACAAAATAGTTGAACTCTCAACCAAAAACGATTAATTTTCAACCGAAGAGTTGCATTTTTTTCCAAAACCATGAAATTTCGACCAAAAGAGATGAATTTCAAAACCAAAAAACAAATTTTCAATAAAGGAGTTATATTTTCAACCAAGAAAGATTTTTTAGTCAATAAACAAGAAAAATTTTATCCCAAGTGTTCAATTTTTGACCCAAGAAGATGAAATTTCTGCGAAACAGATGAATGTCCAACTAAGAAGATTAATTTTCTACAAAAAAATGAATTTCCAACAAAAAACATAAAGTTTCAACCAAGAAGATTAATTTTTGATTCAAAAGGACGAATTTTAAACCAAATAGTTGATTCTTCAATCAAAACAGATTCATTCTCAACCAGCCAGTTGAACTTTTAATAAAAAAGATAAAATTTCTACCAAAAGAGATGAATTTCAAAACTGAAGACAAATTTTCAACAAAAGACTTAAATTTTTAGCCAAAAAAGATTTTTGAGTCAATAAAGAAGAAAAATTTCATCCGAAATGTTAAATTTTCAAGCCAAAAAGACGAATTATTAATAAAATGCATAAATTTTCTACCAAATAGGTGAATTTCCAACTAAAGAAGATTAATTTTGAACTAAAAATGAAATAGTTGAATTTTCAGTGGAAAAAACTAATTTTCAACCAAAAAAATTAAATTTCTATTAATTATTTTTAACCAAAAAGATTAATTTTTAAGTTTAATGATGAATCTTCAATAAAAAATTGATTTTTTAACAAAATAGATCCACTTTCAACCAGAAGAGATGAATTTTTAACAAAATACCTAAATTTTCAACTCAACAGTTGAATTCTCAATTAAAAAAAAAAAATTCACCAAAAAAAACTAATATTAAAAAAAAAGTTAAATTTTCAAGCAAAATAGTAAAATTTTCAAGCAAAATAGATGAATTTTCAACAGAAAACGTAATAGTTGACATTTCAACGAAAAAGTGTTTTTATTTAAAAACTAAAACAGTTGAATTCAACCAATAATAACGAATTTTCAACAAAATAGTTGAATCTTCAACAGAAACAGATTAATTATCGATCAAAAAGGATGACTTTTTAACAAAATAACTGAATTTTAAACCAAATAATTTAATTTTCAGCTGTTGAAGATGAGTCTTTAACCAAGAAGATAAGATTTCTACTAAAAAAGACAAATTTTTAAAAAAATATATGAATTTTCAACCAAAAAGCTTAAATTTTCAAATAAAAAGATTTATTTTTTACCAAAAAAAGAGAATTTTCAACAAAATAGTTGAATTTTCAAACAAAACGAAATAATTTTCAATCAAAAAGTTGCATTCTTAATAAAAAAAAAAATTTCTATCAAAAGAGATTAAGTTTTCAACCAAAAAAGACGAATTTTCAACAAAAGTGTCAAGGAAGAAAAAAAATTCCAACAAAACCGTTGAATTATCAAGCCAAAAAGACGCAGTTTTAAGAAGACAGTTGAATTTTCAATTGAATTTTTAACAAAAAAGTTAATTTTCAACCAAGAAAGATAAATTTTCAACCAAATAGTTGAATTTGTAACTAAATAGTTGATTATTCCATAAAAAAGACGATTTATCATAAGACAGTTGAATTTTCAACAAAACAGTTAAATTTTAGACCAAAGAAGATGACTTTTGAACAAGTGTTCAATCTTCAAGAAAATAGTTCAATTTTAAACAAAATAGTTGAATTCTTAACCGAATAGTTGATTTTTCAAAAACAGTTAATTTTTAAACAAAATGAATGAACTTTTATCCAAATAATTGAATTTTTAACAAAATGGTCGAATTTTCAAATGAAAAAGATAAAATCTGAACCAAATAGTTGAATATTAAGCAAAGTGATATCCAAAAAAATATTATTAGCCAAATAGTTGATTTTTCAATAGGAAAAAAACGAGATTTTTAGAAGACAGTTGAATTTTTATCCCGAACAATTGAATTTTCAACAAAAAAGTTCATTTTCAACCAAGAAAGATAAATTTTCAACCAAATAGTTGAATTTTCAATAAAAAAGACGATTTTTCTGTGAGGCAGTTGAATTTACAAAAAAAGTTCATTTTCAAACAAGAAAGATGCATTTTTTACCAGAGAAGATAAATTTCAATCCAAAAGGACGAATTTTCTATCCAAAAAGACGAATGTTTAACAAAACAGTGTAATTTTCGACCAGAAAAGAAGACTTTTCAATAAAAATTTCCAACCAAAAAGTTGCATTCTCAACCAAAAAAGATGAAATTTCTACCAAAAGAGATGAATTTTTAACAAAAGTGTCAATAAAGATAACAAATTTCAACATAATTGTTGAATTTTCAAGGCAAAAAGACAAATTTTTCAGAAGGCAGTTGAATTTGCAGCCCGAACAGTTAAATTAAAAAAAAAAAATAAAGTTAACTTTCAACCAAGAAAGATAAATTTTTGACCAAGAAGATAAATTTTCAAATTAAATGAAGAATCTTCAATAAAAAAAATGAATTTTCAACAAAATACCATAGTTCCACTTTCAACCAAAAGAGATGAATTTTCAACAAAATACATGAATTCTAAACTAAACAGTTGAATTCTTAACTAAAAAAGAAATAAATTTTCACAAAAAAAAATAATTTTCAACAAAATAGTTAAGTTCTCAACCGAATAAATGAACTTTCAACTAAAATGATGAATCTTCTACCAAAAAATATTTTCATTTTAAAACTAAAATAGTTGAATCTCCAACAGAAACAGATTCATTATCAATCAAAAGGGATGACTTTTCAACAAAATAACTAAATTTTAGACCAAATAATTCAATTTTCAACTGTTGAAGATGAGTCTTCAACCAAGAAGATTCTAATAAAAGACGAGTTTTCAACAAAATGTATGAATTTTTATCCAAAAAGCTTGAATTTTCAAATAAAAAGATAATTTTCTACCAGAAAAAAAGAATTTTCGACAAAATAGTTGAATTTTCAACCAGATAGTTGAATTTTCAACCAAGAAAATTTCATTTAGGCCAAAAAGACGAATATTTAAGAAAATACATAAATTTTTATTTAAATAGTTGAATTTTCTACTAAAAAAGATAAATTTTCAACCAAAAAAGCTAATTTTTAACAAAATAGTTAAACTGTCGACCACAGAAATGAACTTTTAACTAAAATAATGAATCTCCAACCAAAAATAAAATTTGTTTAACAAAATAGTTCAACTTTCAACGAAGCAGTTGAATTTTCAAGCAAAATAGATGAATTCTCAACAAAAAACGTGATAGTTAATATTTCAACCCAAAAATAATTTTATTTTAATACTAAAATACTTCAATTCATCCAAAAAATACAAATTTTCAACAAAATAGTTAAATTTTTAACCAAAGAAATGAACTTTCAACTAAAATAATGAATCTTGGACCAAAAAAATAATTTTTTAAAAAGTAGTTCGACTTTCAACCAAGTAATTGAATTTTCAACCAAAAGAGATAAATTTACAACGAAAAATGTAATAGTTGATGTTTCAAGTGAAAACGATTCCAATTTCAAATTAAAAAAACACTTGAATTCAACCAGAAAAGACGAATATTTAACAAAATAGTCGAATCCTTAACCAAAAGATTAATTTTCTACCAAACATTTGCATTTTTGTCCAAAAAGGATGAAATTTCTACCAAAAGATATGAATTTTCAAACTAGAATATTTAATTATCACTAAAATCGAGGACACAAAAGTGAGTCAAATTAATTAATCCAGTCAAGGAAATTTCCCAACATTCTGTATGCCCAAAAAAAAATCAAAAGGAATTAATTCACACAAACATTAACAAAAGGGGCCATGCAAAATCCGGAAAATTACCCTTTCTGAATTCAGAAAAAGGAACTTTACCGAAAGAAATCTTCCTAAGGGACTAGATGAATTACAGGAGTCGATTTCAGGATCAAAATCAGACTAAACAAGTTGCTGCTCCGGAAGCTGCTCAATGAAAGGTGAAGAATCTCAAAACGTTGTTATCTTCTTTAGCAACTAGTTGCATCCTAATTGGCTGGTAAACAATGCGTTGATTGGGGTTGCTAAGGAGCTTGAAAGATGTGAAGACAAGTCAGGGAGGTAACTATAGATAGCTTTCAGAACTGCCGTGTCCAAACAGAGAGTATTGAAGAGAGTGGAAGGTGACCGAACACTGAACACTAGCGCACTCTGTCGCTTCGGGGAAGAAGCTCGAGTATTTCAACGAGAAGTTTACTTTCTACAATGCGTTTTCTCTGATAGTTAAAAATGTTTTGTATACAAGTTTTATCGTAACGGTTTTCAATAAAAATGCCACATTACTGTAGTGTTAGTGGTTGCAACAACAGTACAATAAAAAATAAACGATGTTCGTTTTTTCGACTTCCAGCGAACCCGACAACGTAAGTACAATAATAGCGAATACAATTGTTCTTGTGGAAACAATATGAAGAGCGTCTATATAACCTCACTAACCTGATATGAAAATTCACAAAAAAGAAGAATAACTTTTGACAGTAAGTCGCAATAAACACAAATACTGTAACTCGTACATCGCAAGCAGGTGCAATTTTAAATGAATATTTGTATTTTAGAGTCATGAAGAATTGATACGGTTCGCTGAAGTTGACGAAAACGTTTGTCCCGATTTTCGGATTTGTAATTACCATTTTGAAGGAAAGTGCTTCAAAACTTTCTTTGCGAGACCCTTATTACATCGATGTGTTCTTCCTACTCTTATAGAAGCTGGAAATAAGTGTAGGAAGGAAAAGATTTCTGAAGAAGGTAAATAATTTTGATCAAGTCTTCTTTCTTCTATCTTACGGTCCAAAAAACAAACAGAAAATTGAGAGCCGGAACCCAGAAAATAAAAACGATGTTTTTAACAACTGGAATCGTTTTTTCTGCTTGTTTTTTGGACCGCAAGACCGAAGAAAAAAAAACTTGATCAAATTTTGAAATTATATCGACGGTCGAAGAAAAGGGTGACTTTTCTGATGAAGGCCCGCATTGAGAGCCGAAACGTAGAAAATAAAAACGTTGTTTTTCAACAACCAGAATCGTTTTTTCTGTTTGTTTTTTGGACCGTAAGACCAAAGAAAAAAAAACTTGATCAAGTTTTGAAATTATATCAACGGTCGAAGTACAGGATGACTTTCCTAATGAAGGCCCACATTGAGAGCCGAGACGTAGAAAATAAAAACTGTTAAGTATTTGAATCGCCCGCCTTCATGCTTCCTTTATATCTCCCCACCTTACTTTTCCAACGCTATGAATTTGTCAGCGCTATGGCCGCGCGTTCTGTCGATTCTCACTTGAGCCAAAATACGCATTATAAGAAATGCTGTCTTGACTTATAATAAAAGCCTTTGTTTTACTTTTCTAATTGCATCTACTTTATTATGCACACCTGTTCTCGCGGTTAGATAAATTGACAGGTTATCGGCCCGAGCAGCGTAAAGCATTTACGGTTCCACCGCGCGAGTATTTCGGTGTGTGCAACAAATGATTTGAAAAGGCGAATTTCAACAGCGAGGCAACAATGGACGACAAGGATGGTGAAATTGGTGAGGAAAGTTCGAGCATCTTAAGTGTCGAACAAATGGAAATGGTAGAAAATGGTAGGGAATCATGTAAGTATTTTTCTTTGTCAAGTGAATCATGAAATAAGGTACGAAAATTTATTAACAGATATGAGATGACAAAGAAAGTTGAGTCAATAAAATATTTTCGAATGATCGCGATCAGAAAGATAAATCAAAAGATTAGAAAAATTTAAACGTTTTGAAAATCTATAGATTTGAGAAGTGAAAAAGCTGAAAGTTGCATGAGTGGAAATTAAAAGATCATCTGAAAATTAAAAATGTAGAAATCCGGAAATGGCACGCACGCAACAAGAGGTGAAACGTAAAATTAAAAAATGTGACGCGCAAAATTAATGGTATTGGTGCAATTTCTCAGAACAAAGGCGCGCAAGTTGAGACACGTTGCCGGCCGGCGAGCGCGGGCGCGTAGCGCGGCGAGTTAGAGTGAGACAAAGCTGGAGCGGCGTGAAAGCAGATCACGCAACACTCGAGTGCACAGAGCAGTGCGCTTAGAACTGTAGAAAGAAAGAGAGAGACACGACTACAGGTCAATTTCATGTTTTGACTTGTTTCGCGCGCGCTTGCGTTTCGTCGAATTGTCCAACAATAAAAAGAATTTGAATCTTGATGTGTGCGTTGCCAAATGAAAAAGCTAATAGAATCAAACGTTTGAACTTTGCAACTAACTGATTAATTGAAAATCCAAAGCGGAGGTCTCATTGAAAAATGTTTGAAAACATTTGGAGGAAAATTTCAAGCTCAACGAGCTTCACAAGGACGAAGTCATTACTTTGAACATGACTTATGAGACACTCACACTCACATGTGAGAAAGGGCAGAAATATATTACTGGTGAGTCATAATAAAATAAAATAAAATGAAGGTGTGAATAATGAAATAAAATTTTATGTTATCAGCTGATTGATAGGAATGGAAGTGCATAAAAGGCTAGCATATTTACACACACTTTACAGAATTGATTTGGTAAAATTTTATAAATTTGTCAAATAATAAAATTGAAAATAAAATTTTTTTAAATAAAACGAATTGTAAAATTAAAATCAAAAGCTTCGTGGTTGGTTGGTTGGGTACATTTACTCGAAGTTACGAGAGGTGTGCCTGACTGATCAAAGCGGATGGGAAAGGAGCATGTTGTACTGACCCTCGCTTGTCCATTCTTCTCGTGATCATCCATACTTGTTGTTGCTGTCAACTGATCTCGAGATATCGGAACTTGGCAAATAATCAAAATATGCATTGTACTAAAATCTTTATGTTTGCAGCGAAGAGAATGTTTCCTGAACCAGCTGAGGAAAATTGGAACATCTTGGAAAAATGACTGGAAGGTCTGATGATTGACGGTGAAGCTGCTGTCATGCCCAGGACGACGCAAACCGAACCTGTCACCATCGAGCAGGAAGGTGCGATGGCAAGCAAGGATGCGCACGATCATGAGGCGAGCAATGGTGCGAGTACCGGTAGTGCAAAGGGTAAGACAAAGGGTGCGACAGGTGTGATAAGCGGGGACAATGAATCCCCGGAAAAGCTCGGTGGTATGACAAATGAAATGAAAAACGGTAAACCATCTCTGCCTTTGATATCTGATTCCAGGACGGTTAACCTGGGGAGTAAATACAAATTTGAATATTTAAAGAAAAATGAAGTTGAAAAATTTAAAATTGATACTACAAAAACTGATCTGGAAAATTTGATTTTGGTTCAAAATAAAATAGTAAAACAAGAAGGACAAATAGGGGAGTTAAAACAAATAATTTCGCAACTGACCGGTATTATTGAGAAAAATGCTAAAGTTTATAATAATACATTCGATTCTTTGAAAGGGGATTTGCAAAGTTATAGGAAAGAGAAAGATAAATTAAAAATCCATTTGGATGAGACGAAAAAGCAGGTAGATACTCAAAGCAAGCAACTTGAAGAGTTGCAAGAATGGTTAGAAGGCTATGATGAAGGAACTGAAGGTGCGGAAGGCACGGCTAAGGTAGATGCATCAGTTCAAAACAATGAGGTGAGGGAAAAATTTTCACAAAAAATCATACTGACAGAGAGATTCAAGCAAGGAGGGAGAAAGAGTTGCAAGGTGAGATTGTGAAAATTCATTCAAAGTGAAGTAAAGCGGGCTACAGAGGAAAATGATCAAGACAATAATAAGGCGACAATATAAGGTGTGAAAAATACTTTAAAACTTGAAACTTTATATAAAAATACAAACAATATCAAACGTGATTACAAGCTAAATACTAACATGGAATACGAAATTTTTGTTGATTACTTTTCATCTGAATTAAGAGCAAGCAATTTACAACATATAATTGATGAGAATATCGATTTTACTGCAATTAATAATAAGATTTTAGAAGACCAAAGATTTAAAGTTCGAGATATTTTGATCAATCATATTGAATTAAGTTATCATTCAAAAATCATTAAGTTGAAAGATCCTTTGGAAATGATGAAAAAATTGAGAGAAATGAAAAGACTTGAATTGAATGTATCCTCACATACGGTGAGGAAAGAAATTTATAGCATGGAATATATTCCATGACCGAATAAAGCAGGTGCGTTCTGTTAAAAATTTGAGGATAATATTCGAAATTATGAAAACAGCCCTGGTGCTAAACCTCTGTCAGACGATGAAAAAAGAGATGCATTCTACAGTGCCATTATGGTGTCCGTTCCTTCTATTCAAAATTTAGATTTTCTCTATAAAAAGACACATGGTCAACCTATGTCTTATGAAGAGCTCAAACTCCTCGTTCTGAAGGATGAGGCAACTAAAGCTCATACTGCAGGTGCGTCAAATGGGGTGCGTGCAGCAAACAACGCTGCTCTCAAAGGTGAGTTACGATCAAAGAAGCTCCACTGCTATGATTGTGGTAGCTTCAAACATATTGCTGATCAGTGTCCCAATCCAGGTGAGAAAGAATGTTACATACGCGAAGAAGTAGGGTACTCGTATATTAGTTTCAATTGTCCTAATCAAGGAGCAAGACGAGGTAATTATGGTTATAATTACCCTCGCCGATCTCGCGGTTCTTTTCGGGGTCGCGGGAGAGGTTTCAAAAGACAGGCTGATAACAGTTGGGATTACTCTGGAAATCCGAAAAGAGGAAAATTTAGGGGAGGTCATAGAGGTAACTTCAGGGGTAGATTCAACAGAGGTAAAGACAGGGGTGGTTACCGTGGGCAGAGCAATAACAATGCCCGAGGAAAAGGTGCGAATCAACAATCTACTCAGCCCAAGAAAGAAAATTCTGCAGGAGGAAGCAACAGCAATAACCAAGGTGAGTACTCATGTGAGCAATCACAGATTGAGTACAATACTTCTTTATTTTCTGGTTATGGTAATGATAATGGGAAAGCGTTTTTTACTGGTGCGAGTAGATTAGGCTTAGACAAGTATATTTCGAGGTTTCTCGCTGACTCGGGTGCCACTGAACACATAACAAATTCAAAATTAATATTTAAGTCATTTAACGAGTCAGATCAATGTGTTATTTAGTGTGCAAATAAAAATAACTCAGCTGACTTGAAAACGGAGGGAGCGGGTAATTTCGAAATATCTCTGAAAAATGGAGAGAAGCTTTTAGTTGATAAAGTAATATTTGCTGAGGCCTTAAAAAAAATTTGCTGTCATTGAGAAAATTTGCCGAAATGGGACTTGCGATATATTTGGACAATAAGAAAATGGACATTTTTGATCTGATTTCTGAAGAATTATTTATAAGAGGTGTGTATAATAGTCCTCACTGGATAGTAGAACTAAATATAGACAATAGCAACAATGACACAAATTTTTCTGGTGTGATAAATAGGAAAATACTTGCAAATCTTACTGAAACAAACACAAAAAGATATATGACAAGGAGTGAAACTGCCAAAGTAAAATTACAACAAAATAGTGACCAACAAACTCCGATGGCAACTGATACTGGAGAAATAATAGTAAACAGAGTGCAGGAAAAGAGAGTAAAGAAAAATTAACTGTGATTACAGAGTCTAAAGCCAGTAAAAATGTAAATACAGAACCATATGAAATGTTAAATTTTAATATAACTATCTGGAATAGAAAAGTTCATGATATTGAAGAGGCGCCTGTGGTAGAGATCACATAAGTAGAGTCTCCATTTTCTAAAGAAAATATAAAATTTAGGAAAAATAACAAAGCAATGTTGTGCCATTTCGATTTGGTCACGCGTCTATTGCTTATTTAAAAGCACTGCAGTCTAAATTGCCTGAAAATATGGAATTAAATAAGGCTGTGTTTGATGAATCCATTCTGGATTGTGAGGTGTGTCATATTTATAAATTCAAAAGATTGCCTTTTCAAATTACGCGTAGTCGTGCTACTGCTCCTCTTCAAATAGTTCACTCTGATGTAATGGGACCTATTTCTCCTGCTGCGCATCCCAAAGGTTATAGATTCATATCAGTTTACATTGATGATTACTCTCGTTTAGCAGTGGCTTATGCTATGAAAGCTAAGAGTGAAACAGGCATCTGTTTTGAAATGTTTGTGAGGAGTGCGAGAGATCTGGTGGGATACGATGCTAAGGTGTGTTATCTCAGATCTGATCGAGGCACTGAATATACAGGTGGTTACACGATTGAAGTACTGAAGAAGTTACATGCGGAACATGACTTTGCAAAATAAGATCAGATCATACATGTAGGATGCAAAGCTTCCTGAAAATCTCTGGGATCTGGCAATGAATGCGTCTGTGTATGCATACAATCGAACACCACACATGTCAAATAATATGATAACCCTAGTTCAAAAGTTTGCTCCTAACCATCATTATGATATTAATCAACTTAAAAGATTTGGTTGCTTGGCGTACATTAAAGTAACAAGAAAGGTGGGACCAAAATTTCGAGCTGAAGGCAGGCGAGTGATCTTAGTGGGATATATTCGCACGAGATATCAGTTCCTGAGGCCAGAAGATGGCAAGATTTATGGAAGTAGGAACGCTCGATTTAATGAAAAACTTGTGTACGGTGACAAGTATGAGAAAAACTCTATCGAAGCATTGCCACCTGTTTTGGGAGAGATAGATAAAAATGAATGGTTTGTTGAGTTCGAACAAGAGGCTGAAAATTCAGATGAATTGTCAAAAATGGAGGGAAAGATGGTGAGAAAAAGAGGAAAGCCAAAGAAAATTACTCCCAAAGTAGATAAAAATAATGAGATAACAAAGTCTGTTGACATGCCAATTCAGGACATTAGTTTCTCAAATTTAAAAGTTGATAAAAATTTGAAAGTGAGTGCTTTGTTTTCTTGTCCGAGCGAGCAAGAATCAAACTTGATTAAAAATGAAGGTGAGGTAGTACCTGATGATGTATATCATGCTCTATTGTGTGATATAAATTCTGATCCATGTAATTATAAAGAGGCTTTGGCATGTAAGGAAAAACTTCAATGGCAAATGGCTATAGTTGAGGAACTGAATTCCATGAAGAAAAATAATGTATGGAAAATTGTAGACAGACCCAGTCAAACTAGAACAGGTCAAAAGGTGTCCTTGACAGATGCTAGATGGCTTTTCAAACGTAAAATGGGCGCTGATGGGTGTGTTAAATACAAAGCGCGACTTGTGTTGCGGGGGTTCAAAGACAAAACTGTCTATGAATTACGAGAGACGTATGCTCCTGTCTCCAGATTGTCATTGGTGCGTGCAGTACTTGCCTTTGCAAATGAATATGACTTTGAGATTTGCCAATTCGATGTAAAAACTGCATTTCTAAATTGAATACTTGATGAGGAAATATACATGGAAATTTCCGAGGGCACTAATTACTCGAATAAAGTAAGGAATGAAAAGGTGAGCAAATTAGAGCGTGCTATACAGGTATATGATCTGCGAGTCAGTCCTAAAAAATGGTATGATAGGTTCACTGAGGAAGTCCTGAAAATGGATTTGAACAATTTTGATTTGGAACCATGTCTGTTTACCTGGCACAATGGTAAAGGAATACTGCTTCTGTTATTGTACGTGGACGATATATTGTTGATGAGCAATGACAAAACAAATTGAAAGAAGTTCAAGATAAATTGAGTGAAAGATTTAAAATGACAGTACTTGGCGAACCCAAATAATTTCTAGGTATCAACATAAAGAGGGACAGAGCAAATAAAACTATAGAATTGAGCCAGGAAAAATATGTTGATAAAATCTTGCAAAGGTTTGGTTTCAGTCATTCTCATCCCAAAAATACACCCATGGTTACTAAGCAAGTTGCTAACCGAGAAAGGAAATTGAGAGAAACAAAATGTGATGAAAATTTGCTCATGAAAACTCAAAATGTTGAAAACGTGCCGTACAGGGAAGCAGTGGGAAGTTTGCTTTATTTGGCAGGAGCGACAAGGCCTGATATCTCATACGCTGTGAACGTGCTAAGTAGTCACCAAGTAGATCCAAAGCAGAGTGATTGGGCGGTGGTAAAACGAGTATTTAGATACTTAAAGGGTACTGTAAGTCTTAGTTTGATCTATAAAGGAGAATCCAACGATGTGGTAGGTTTTGCTGACGCTAGCTTTGCAGATTGCAAAAACTCTATAACTACATGTGGCCTTTCGATTAAATTATTCGGTGATACTATTAATTGGCGAACTCGCAAGCAAACATATGTAGCTCTCGCTACCAGGGATGCTAAATATGTAGCTATGAGCGACGCAAGTAGAGAAATGTTGTCTGTATATAACTCATGAAATCCAAAGAACAATTAGCTGACTTATTTACTAAACCTCTAGCGCGTGACCTACATAATGAGTCGATGAGGAAAATTTTGAATTACAACTACTAATTATGTTTAACTTACTTTCAGAAAGATTCTAGAGGTTGAGGTGCGTTCAAGGTGCGATTTGGTGGTGAGGTGATCATGATGAATGCGGTCGGGAGGGAGTGTTAAGTATTTGAAACGCCCGCCTTCGTGCTTTCTTTATATCTCCCCACCTTACTTCTCCAACGCTATGAATTTGTCAGCGCTACGGCCGCGCGTCCCGTCGATTCTCACTTGAGCCAAAATATGCATTATAAGAAGTGCTGTCTTGACTTATAACAAAAGCCTTTGTTTTACTTTTCTAACTTCATCTACTTTATTATGCACACCTGTCCTCGCGGTTAGATAAATTGACAATTTTATAGTATATTCTTATTATGATTATATTTACCAATAGAATCAAAAATGGCTACCAACGTGAACACCAAAGTATAAGCGATCTTCATTTTTACCGAGCAGAGAAAAAACTGATTACAGTTTAAATATTCTAGTGCTTCATTACAGTCTATACATACTGTAATCGTTATCTAAAAGCTAATATGCTAACAATGCAACGATTTTACAAGCTTTTATGTTAGGGTCAAACCTTACATTCCAATTTTGACACGCTTCCGCATATCCAATAGACTTGGAACGTTGCATGCATACGTATTTCTGATGACAATGAAAAATTCTATCAAATTTGAATTTGCCCCCCTCCCCCCAAAAAAGGAGTTTGACCTGAGGAATTAGACTGCTCGAAATTCCGAAAGATTTGAAGAAGAAATTATTGCGAAAGACTGAAAAGCATAAACTAAAATTAATAATTAAAAAAAGTTCTTCAAAAACAAGCTTGTAATAAAATATACTGAAAAGGAATAAATAATACGCTCTTGAAAGGGGGGTTTGCAATAGTAGTAATAATAATAAAGTTGAAGCGTGGGCGTGAGGATTGAACATTACATTTATATGAGAAAAACATTTTAATATTTACGTCCCATGCTTTTATTATATTATTATTACTACTATTGCAATTTGCAAGCCTCCTTTTCATAGAGAATTATTTTCTTTCTTTTGAGTTTATTTCAATACAAGCTTGTTTTGTGAAAACTTCTATAAATATTTCTTTCTTCATATTTATTTGGTTAAAAATTAACTACTTTTGGTAGAACATGAATCTTTTTGTTGAAAAGGTAACTGTTCGGTTAAAAATTATTTTTTTTTACTTGAGCATTCAACTATCTCCTTGAACTTTTGCTTTTTGGATAAATTCAACTTTTTATGATTTAAAATCAAAATCCTTTTTGCTTGAAATATTAACTATTACATTTTTATTGAGAATTCATTTTCTTTTAGATCGAAAATTCAACTGCTTGGTTAAAAGTGGAACTACATTGTTGAAAATTCATTTTTTCAGTTGAAGATCCATCATTTTATTTGAGAATTCGTTTTTTTTGGTAGAAAATTTAAAAATTTTGGTGAGAATTTGTTTTTTTATTTTGGCTGTAAATTAATTTTTTTATATGGAAATTTATCTATTTGTATTTTTTGTTGAGATTTATTCTCTTCGGGTCGAAAATTATTTGGGTTTAGTGGAAAATTTGAGCCCCCCCCCTCCCGTTTTGTCAAATGTCCACGTTTTGATACTCTCTGACCTCGAAAAATAGGTTTTTACGAATGCGTCTGTGTATCTATATGAATGTATGTATGTCCGTCTGTGAGCACGATCACCTTTGAAAAAATTAATCTATCGGATTGGTCTTTGGTGAAATATTTTAGTATCAAAAACTAAAGGTCAATTTCGTTAGCCTGCCATTTTGGATAAAAACTCAAAAAATTGAAGAATTAAAAAAATTTTTGAGATCATTTTTCTTATTTAAAAATTGAATGGATTTTTATTTATAAAACTCAGAATGTCGAACAATTCATACTCATGAATTTTTTCGCTAAACATAAAATTATGAGAATTATAGCAATTACGAAATGAAAAAAAAAAGAAATGGAAATTTTAAGCCAAACAATGCGCGATATAAAAAAAATTCAAGTGAAGAAAAACATTGATTTTTGAAAGCCCGACAAGACCGTCATAACAACTATTTGAATATTTTCGAAAAATCAAAAATTCAAATTTTGAGTCAAATAACGCGAGATACGAAAAAAAATTAAGATATCAAAATTGTTGCTTTTACGAAGACCTATGAGCTCTTTTTCAAACTTTTCTTGTTATAAGGCATAGTTTGTTTTTTAAGCATGGAAAATGATATTGGAATATTTTAATTTCAATGTTTGAGCCAAATGACGCAAGTTAAGGAAAAAAGTCAAGAGAGTAGAATTTGTACCTCTAAAAAGTCAAATAAAATTGGTGTTACACGTTTCATTGTAGGACCAATCGTATGTCATCAAAATAATTCTTTAACCGTCTCCTCAACTATTCATTTGTATGTCATACGGTGAGCGCAGAAAATCGAGCGCGAATATGATGATGAGAATGTATTCCATAAGGCCGACAGAGCCTTAAGTAAATAAGTTGAAAATTTACTACTTGGTTAAAAGTGAAACTACTTTGTTAAAAATTCATTTTTTTCGGTTAAAGATTCATCATTTAAGTTAAAAATCAATATTCTTGGTAGAATATTTGAATATTCTGTTCAAATTCGCTGTTTTCATTTGGTTAAAAATTAATTTTTTATATGTAAATTCAACTATTTCATTTTTGGTTGAGATTCATTCTCTACTGGTTGAAAATTCAATATTATGGTCTAAAACTTACGTACTTTGTTGAAAATTCGTATTTTTGATAGAAAATGAATCTGCTTGGTCAGAAGTGCAACTATTTGGTTAAAAATTATTTGGTTCTAGTTGAGGATTCAACAATTCCTGTGAAATTTCGTTTGTTCTTGTTTAATTCAACTTTTTATGATTTAAAATCAAAATCTTCTATGGTTGAAACATTAACTATCACATTCTTATTGAGATCATCTCTCTAGGTTGAAAATTAAACTACTTGGTAGAAAATTTCAATATTTTATTGAAAATTCATTTTCTTTGTTAATAATTAATATTTTTATATGAAAATTCAACTATTTCATTTTTGGTTGAGATTTAATCTCTACTGGTTGAAAATTCAATATTATGGTTCAAAACTTAAGAGGGCTGGGTACATGATCTTTTGTAAGGTTATTGTTCGCCACTATTTTGTCCGAAAGTATTGTGAAAAATATAACTTATGTGGTATGCCTGGATTCGTAAAAGAACAAGCTATGCTTCTCTGTTGTCAAATTTGAAATAATATTTATTATATTAAAAATATGACTGG
>JAUMHM010000001.1:19129823-19141520 GCA_032362435.1 Melikaiella ostensackeni | reverse complement strand
ATTGAAAATAGTTTTTTTTTTACAAACGATCATTCTAGATTCTTTGCAAGAAATATCGAGACATTCTGAACGTTAACACATAAATAATACAACGTAAATCAAGAGAATCAAGTCTTAACATTTCATTTTCAGTTCTTTCAATATGAACAATGTAATGTCAAAAATGTCTTTGTCCGTGAAAAAAATTGCGCATAACGAAGCTTTAAATAAGTTTTTCTAGTAACGAGTGAGAAATAATTTTTACTTAGTTGTTTTTAGGTACTTCTCTAGTTTCCCCATTCAATAGTGCTTGCGTTGACCTGATTACACTCATGACTAAACTAGCTGTGCCCTGTGGCGGCGGCTTCGCCGCTCTAATTAATACTATACATTCAGAACAAACGGAAATGCAGTAAAAGTTGTATAAAATCATTAAAAAAACATGTAAAACACATGATGAACAACTTTTCCTTACTTAAGACGAACTTAACTTATGGAGGAACTTCGCGTGTAGAAGTCAAATTTTTTATTGCATTCGACCTTACTTTCATTTTTCCTCTTGATATTAAGTTTGAACATGAAATATTGGACCATACAATGTTTCTTGGTACCTATCAACTGGTTTCCCAAATTTTCAATTCGATATCTCAATTCGTGTAGACTTAAGTTGTTACGAAGAAAATGACGGTAAAGTAGAAATCGTATAAGTATAACATAGCCTTAAAGAAGACTCAATTTTGACTAAAACTAATAAAAAATTGCTCTAGCTCTAGTAGCATCAAAATTATGGCTTCCTGAATATGACTCTTTTTCATGGAATTTTGTTAAACATAAATGTTTCAAATGAAATTCCTCATTTTCCAAAATAACTCATTTCCCGAGCATTGCAGGTGAATGTTGCCACCAAATAAATAAAAAAGGACTCAATTTCGAACGAATATGAAATAAAAGAAACAATGCTCTAGCTCTCGAAACACTGAAATTATGACCGTCTGAAACGAAAAATAAAAAAATAAAAAAACATGTTCAACATATATCCATAAAAATGGGTCATAT
The DNA here is from genome assembly GCA_032362435.1 of Melikaiella ostensackeni. Classification (NCBI taxonomy): domain Eukaryota; kingdom Metazoa; phylum Arthropoda; class Insecta; order Hymenoptera; family Cynipidae; genus Melikaiella; species Melikaiella ostensackeni. The sequence continues at coordinate 19,140,485 of JAUMHM010000001.1, read as the reverse complement.
TCAGAAGGCCATAATTTCGGTGCTATTAGAGGTGAAGCAATGTTTTTTAGATCTGCTCAAAATTAAGTCATCTTGAATTTATTTACTGGCAACTTTCACCTCATATGTTAAGGAAATAATTTATTTTCGAAAACGGGAAATTTTATTTAAAAAATTGATGTAAAAAAAAGTTTTTTTTTAAAAAAGGGCCATATAAAGAAGGCCATAATTTCGGGGCTAATAGAGCTAGAGCAATGTTTTTTTTAGATCTACTTAAAATTGAGTCTTCTTTGATTAATTCATGGAAATTTTTACCATAGATGTGTAGGAAATGAGTTGTTTCACAAAAGACTAGAAATTTTGTTTGTCTAATTTATTCGCTCAAAATCGACTTGTAAGGGCCATAATTCCGAAATTTGTAGAGATAGAACTTTCGATTTTTCTTGTTCTACAGGAAATTTCCTACACTTCAATTCTTGTACAGGTAATTTGGACTCGGGATAAACTAGAAAATAGCCATTCCCAAAAAACTATTTTCTTCCCGCTTTTTTCTTCATTTTGCAAAAATATTTAAAGGTTTCAGTTCTCATAAGATATTCAGCTCAGTTCAGTTGGAAAGTTCAGAAAAGTTTCTATAGAAAATGATATAACTAAGAAGCTTTCTATTATAACTGCAATTTAATTATCAAATAATGTTTTTATTTTTGGTCTATTTTTTCTAAAGATGGAACAACTGATGTGACACGCACTTTGTACTTTGGAGATCCAACTGCAGAACAAAAAGATGCATACACAAGAGTTTTAATTGGATCCAATCAATTATCATCTTTGATTTTTCCTAATGATCTTCGAACAGATTAAATTGAAATTCTTGCAAAAGAGGCACTTTGGAAAGGAGGCAAAGATTACATGCTAGGAACTAGTCATAGGATTGGACATTTTCTTTCAGTTTACGAACGTAGGTTTAATCATTTTTAATATCATCATTGAAAATAAATAATTTCTTGATATACTCTTATTCATCTTGGAAAGCTCAATATAGATTGATAATGTTGAAATTTCTCATTTTGAGACTTGATTTGAAAAAATGAAGATTCAATTCTGACAAAATTGTCTTTCATAAAAGCTAATTGGAATCGAATTAAATCGCCTCCTTAAAAAGTTAAATTAAGTTACCTTGATCTCCTCTATCTCCTAAAAGTACTCTATGCTGACTGTAGGGTAGAGTCAAGTTTAGATCCATCAGATTGTTACAACGATCGTCTAAAACCAGGATAATTTTTTATCACATGAAGCTGGATATTACAAAGAATTTTATTTTAGCGTTAGATTAGAAAATATTATTGAAGTGGTGCTTGCAGACAAACCAATAAGTATTTGTGATTTATCAAATCATATGCTATTTTGGAGTGAAGTTAATGAATAAAATTACGCTAAGATTATTATTTTTCATTTATGTATATTTTTTCAGAAACAATGGGGCAAACACTTCCTCAAATTCCGAGAAGTTACTCTTGTACCTTATGAGCCGAAGTTGATAGATGTTTATATGTTGCCGATTCAATTGTTTTTTCTCATTTTGACCTTCAATTGACCTTTATTCTGACCCGATGGGGTCAAACTGACCCCGGATTCGGATTCAGCGACCTCAAAAACTTCTGAGGGTAGAAGTTTTCTCCGATTCAATGGTTTTCTTTATTTTGACCTTCAATTGACCTTGATGCTGACCTGTTGGAGTCAAACTGATCCCGGAACCGGATTCAGCGACCCCAAAAACGTATAGGTATGGTGGTTTAGCTCGTGTTTCAGAAAACTTTCTTTTTGTGGGGCTGTGTAGTTTGTTGACTGAGAATTACTCTTGCATCATTTCAATCCAGTCCATTCGTCTCATTATAACACAATTAGAGAATCCGCATGAATAACGTTCGATAAACATCATTTTTACAAACGAACTTTCCATTACTAATAATTTTTTCTATCTATTTCGCTCTGTCCACAAGGCTCCAACGTGGTTAGTGCACTAAAATATGTCAAACAGGAAAATGTTATATTTATATTTTAAGAAATCACTTCCACACCTGCCTCGCAGGCTGTTTAGTCTAATTTCCAATTTTTAATGCCCCGTCGTTCTAATTTGAATTCCTTTTCTGACCCTGGTTCATGAAATCAAAGGACCCTCACAAAATGTATGGAAAAGGCCTTTTGGCAAAATATGTTCTACTTTGTTGTTCTGATGCTTCAGGTTATTCTTCTGAAAAGTTGTAATGAGACAATTTAATAAAAGGCTTTTTCCATACATTTTGTGCGGGGTCTTTTGGGCTTTGAAACAAAACCATTTTTGTTCATAAAAATTAAAATCACCCCTTCTCATTAAATGTTAAGGTACATTGATGATGCGTAATCACAATGACTGTGGTACCGGCTATTGCTGCAAGCGCGCTCGCTCACCACGCTGCCCGTCTGGTAAAAAGTTGTGAGCGAACGCGTTCGCACCCTATGTTGTTTTTGAAAAATGGCCAAAAAGGATAATTTCCTCAAAAAACTGACGTGATGGAAAGAATCTGACACCGGATTTCCATTTAGTGACCCTAAGAAGATATAAATATGGTGGTCTGGCTCAGTGGCGAAGCCACTTTTTTTTGTGCCTATATAATCATTCTCGCTCACAAAATCCTATATTATTACTACATACCACCCGCATTGATATTCGAACGGATTCTTCATGTATTGCGATGGAACATACTCATCCTGAAAATAGATTACCTCTTGAGAATATGGAGAATTTAATGGCGGCTAGTCTACGCTCAGCAACAGCCCGACGACCACAAGCACCAAGGCCAACACATAATCGCTAAATCTATAATGATAGGAAAATATAAATAATATATGAAAATGCTGTGATATTTTTGCATGAAAATGTTATTTTTCGACTTAAAATTACTCTTATATCATTTGAATCCAGTCAATTTGTCTCATTATAATATTATAACCGCATCCGCAAGAAATAAGGTTTGAGGAACACATTTTTTTAAAACCAACTTTCAATTACACTCATGACGCATTTTTCGGCCACTCTCGGGTTTGATCGGCCAAGTAAGGGGCACTATTGAAATCAAGTTCTAATAGAATTAAAAGCGACTTCGGATGAAATTAAATCTTTGCGTTCAAAAAAATATACAAATTTAGCTTTACTGAAAAATGATAGAGAGCAAAGGCTTGAGCGTCTTGACCGGTCACCCTGCTAGCGATTGAATGTGCAGGGAAATCACGATATGGATAGAAACCGATACTCCAAAAACCTCAGAGTTCCTAATAAAAATGTGCCCTTAATGGGTTTAAAAAAAAATCAAATTTCTTAGTGCATAAAGAGATTAAAGACTTCAAAGAAAGAAAGAAGACTTTTCTTAATAATTCGGAAAAGAAAAGCACATCTAAATTCTTTGAAGGGGAGAAAATAACACATAGCACACTTTGGTTACACTTTGGTTGAGAGGAGAAATAAATAAAAATAAAAATGAGAACGAATTTCCTTTTGGTTTCTAACATATTTTTTCACTTCACTGAGACCCGGCTTGTAGACGATCTGGAAATCTGACCCGTCTATCAGAACGAGTCACTGGTTTCGTCTTTGTCACCTCCTCTGGTTCTACTAGTGATGGCTACTCGTTGAAAAAGTTGCGTGGCTGCTGCTGAAAGTCGCAGGTTGTATCCACTATAGGCTGGCTTCAAGCGGTAGATTGAGACAGTGACGTTTTTTCCTTTAATCGCAAGGACGAACGTCTTCTTGCCTCGTTTGATAACTGGATGCGGACCTTTAAACTATGCTTTTAACGAGAGTAGATACTCCTCGCTGTGGAAAATCCAGATATGTGTGGCCGTGGCTAGATCTTCGAAGATAAACGTTCGTTTCTGTCCATGTCTGGTTCCACCAACTGGTCGCAACTGCCAGAAAAATCTACGGAGTTCCTGGAGGGAGTTTTATGCAGATTCTTCGTGTCCAGACTCCGCACGGACGACGGGAGTATTCTCAATAATCATTCTCATAATCAATAATCATCGCTCTCCAAGGCCATTGGCTGAAGGATGGTAGGCGGTTGTCCTGGAGTTTTGAGTTCCAAGCAAGATGTTTAATTCCTTGAGAAGGTGGGACTCGAATTGTCTTCCTTGATCTGTCGTGATTCTGAGTGGTGTACCAAACGTGGAAATCTACCCAGTAATAAGAGCTTGCACAACAACTAGTGCCTCCATGTTCTCCACTGGGATTGCTTCCGGTCGGCGTGAGAATCTATCAACGCAGGTTAGGCACTACCTGAAACCTCGTGACGTTGGTAGTGGTCCGACCAGGTTGATGTGAATGTGCTCGAACCTGGAAGATGCAGAAACAAACGTGCCTACCGGCGATAATACTTGCCTTGAGATTTTTGATCGATGACAGTGCAGGCAATGACGAGCCCATTTCATGCAATCAGATTTTACCGACGTCCATACGTAACATTGAGTTACGTGTTTGACCGTAGCATTAATTCCAGGATGAGACAGCTGATGTAAGGAATTGAGAGCTGCCGGACGAAATGCTGCAGTAACGAAAGGTCGAGCTGTAGTTGTCGAGATATACCAATAGAGAGCCACGTTGGTTCCAGCAATTTGAACTTTTTAAAGATACAAAGCAGAATCTCGTTGGAGAAATTCCTCAAGTTCTTCATTGTTGGTTTGAGCTTGAGCAAGTGCCTCGAAGTTGAATACGGTCGAGAGTTCATCAATTCTGGAAAGAGCGTCGTCAGCCATCACGTGTGTTTCACTGCTTTGTGAACAGCTAGAAGTTCCTGATCGTAGGCACCTTACTTCTTTTCAGCGGTGCTCAATTTTTTAGAGAAGAAACCTAGCGGCTGCCAAACGTTGTCCACCTTCTGTTCCCAAACAGCTCCAAAGGCAAAGTTCGATGCGTCGCAGGAAATTACAAGAGGTACACCAGGCGCAGGATATGCGAGTAGGGCCGCCTGAGCTGGGGCATCTTTACATGCGTCAAAAGCTTGCAATGCAGAATCGGTCCATTTAATCGAAGCTTCACCTTTTTTCCTGAAGAAGATCGTTTAAAGGAGTCTGGAGTTCGGCTGCGTTTGAAACAACACGTCTTGAGGAATCAAAGGCTCCGATGAAACTTCGTAAATCTTTTTCAGTTTCCGGCTTTGGATAATTTCGAATCGCCTGAATTCTTTCAGGTAGGGGCTTGAGTCCCTTTCCTGAAGGGTTGAATCCAAAAAAATTTACCTGAGTTGCACCGAAAATGCACTTCGCAGGGTTGATAAGAAGACTATAGACCTTTAAACGTTCGAAAACTAGGCGAAGATGTTCCAAGTGTTCCTTCGCCGTTGATCATGCCACCAGTATGTTCTCGATGTGAACGTATACAAAATCTAGACTTCACAGTACCTCATCCGCAAACCTTTGACAGGTCTGAGCTGCATTACGAGGGCAAAAGGACGTGAAAGGTAATTCAAAGAGTCCAAATGGTGTTGTGATGGCCATCTTCGGCACGTCCTCCTTCGCGACGGGAATTTGGTTATAGATACGTACAAGGTCAAGTGTCGAGAGAATCTTCTTACCATGCAAGGATTGTGAGAAATCTTTGATGTGTGGTACTGGGTGCTTATCTGCAATGGTTCTGGCGTTCAGTCCTCGGTAGTCCCCACAAGGTCGCCATTCGTCGCATTTTTTATAAACCATTTGCAGAGGAGACGGCCAGCTGCTTTGTAATGGACGATCGATTTTCATCTGTACCATAGTTTCGAAGTCCTTCTTTGTTACCATGTATTTTCGAGGATGTAAACGCCAGAATCTCCTGCATACTAGTGGTCCCGGTGTTGAGCGAACGAGGTGCAGCGTTGTGTGTTTCGGTTCCATAATTTGAAGCGTACCAGATGGTTTGGTGGTCTCTGCGAATTCTGATAAAAGTTGGTGAAAAATACCTGTAGAATCCCCAGAGACTGCACGTATTCGCACTGATCCACCTTTCGCGAGTCGACCGTTGACGGGTAGCGAGGTGAGGCCGTTCATCAAACGTTTATTATGAATGTCGACTAATAACTGGTACTAATCGAGAAAATCGACACCGATAATTGGCTTCGAAACGTCGGCAAGAACGAAACGCCTAGTAAAATCACGTCGAAGACCGAGATCGAGATTAATTGTTTTATACCCATATTTCACAATAGTAGAGTCATTTGCTGCGTATAAATTGTAAGATGACCTAAGACTTCAGCCTGAAATTCGTGGGCGCGAAAAACACAAAAAGGCGACCAAAAATTGCATTTCTGTTGATTTATCCGAGACAAAGAGGCGACGAGATTTCGGTTGGGCAAGGTCACTGGCTGCCTCCATCAGAGCCGGCCCGTCTTATTTCCTGAATTATAAGTGCACGCTGAAGTACACATCTTTGCATTGCTACCGTAACGGGCGTGATACCAACATTGTCCATCGCCGTAACGCCGGTCATGGCTTTCAGAGCGTTGTCGGGAGCAGTTCTGTCATTACTGTTATGCCTTTTTTAACGATTGTGCTGATGTTTTGCTGCCAATTCGCCGCGTCCGATATTGAATCAGATCCGTCATCCGTTTATTCAAGGCCATGTTGGACATCTCCTCCCCCTCTGTTCTCTTCTTTAGGGCGTTCGCGCCCCTCACGTTCTCTGTGTAGATGTGTTCAATGGCCTCCATCGTATCCTTCTCATTTTCGTTCATGCTTACCATGATTATGTTTCCCAATTTTTTGAGGCCCAACCTTTGTTTAACCTCTCCCGGAAAACACAGTCGGTCTCGCCCGGGGCACTGCAGATTTTCCTCTCTGCAGCCAGCACACACTCTCTGATCAAGGCACGAAGGGGCTGGCTTCTGACCTCGTACCGCAGCTCACACCTCGGCAGTGCACATGTTACTCATTTATTTTTAATTATGAGCTTTTCATTTGGACCAACTTTGGCATAAATTAGTTGGAAAATATAATAAAGTGAAATTTACAAAAAATCAGATGGCCGCCATTTCGAATTATTTCAAGATTATCAATTTCGCACATGATTATTTTTTTCAGTTTATCAACAGCTACCACTTCTCAGGTGTGCATTATATTTCAACTACGATTGACAAAGTTATAACATTTTCAATGTTTGACTTAGTTTTCAACATGTAAATTATATGGTAAATTTCAAATCGGAGAGAGCACCTCTAAATATTATCCGATTGAGCTTAAATTTGGTGAACATATTTTTAATGTGTAACCTCACGAAATAATTAACAAAGAGCGCAACATTCAAAAGGTGCGAAAATAAGGACCCACCCAGCCTACAGAAATAAGGTCCGGAATCTAGAATTCGTATGCAGATGGCGGCGTAATTTGGACTGACTTCATCGCTGATTCTACGTGGTTTATACTGTGCATCCCCGTAGGAATAGCGTATTGATGTGCCGCCATCATTTGCCAAAAGACAAGGAAAATAGTTGAGCGAATTAGCGGAAAGAGGTTAACAGAATATAAGAAGTACCGACTGAGATGCTGCTAAACTCAAGTAGTTAAGGTGGCGCCAGACTAGAGAGTTGAGGCTCTCATCTATCGCGGGTGACCATTATAGTCCGGTTATGTTTCAGCCACAATGCTACAATCGATTTTCTCAGTTTGGTCAAATTCACACACAAGCGTTCACATATAAATCTACAATGTCTTACAGTTGTTATAATAATATTTATCGAAATAGTTACAGGATGTAACACAACTTTTGTGCGAACTGTCAAAGCCAAGCCACTTGTTCTAGACTTTATTACCACGACTCTTGAAGACCTTTTCAACAAGATAAATGTCTAGAAACTTGACTTTTAAAAGTTCCTGTTTATGAAAGCCTCCGGAGGTAAGTTTATTTTTCCTTTTCTTTTTTTCAATTTCATTTTTTATGAATTTAACTTTATATATATATATATATATATATATATATATATTGGCTACGAAGAATTTAGAAACTAATGGCACTATAATACATATTAGGTCTAACAACAATACGTTGCGTAGAGAAATCAAGAGCAATCATGAAGTTCATTTTAAAAAAAAGAATTCCATTGGTCAACTGTTGGGATTCACATCACGTATTTTTGAAGCCAATAAGACTGATATAACTGATCTGCCAGTAGCCATTGTGAAGGTCAATAATCTCAGAGTTAAGTGTAATATCACAACAGGAAGATATATTAACAGTCGCAAAGTTCACACAGTTCATGAATACTTCCCGACCCTTTCACCAGCATATAAGATCGTTGAAGTACCATCACACGTCACTTACCTTCCGATCGCCGTGAAGACAACAACGTCTCAGAACGTCTCAGAACGTGTTCTTCCTGAAGCAACCAGGTCTCAGAGTGACACTCTTTCGAAAAATAACACGAAAAACGAAACGTGGACAAAACGAACATCAATTTATATATTTTTTGTCTGCCGCTGCTACAAAAATAGAAAAAATACTGAACATTCCAGCTCCAGTCAGTTATTATGGATCTATAAGGTTCATGCTTATCAACCTTATGCTTCATCATCATTCAGTAACAGTAATGTCTTTCGCATTGCAGACCAACATCAGGATTCATGCATTTTTCTATGCAAAAGTTCATTGCATTTGAAAGATTGATGAAAGCAGATTGAACTACAGTTGCAGCAACTACAAATCTGATTGGCGATGCCATCTTCTTTTCATTTGACGAAATTCTCTATATACTCAATGGTATTGAAATTGACCGTGACAAAAGTGTGGTCAGTGCAGTAAATAATGCTATAATATAAAAAAATTGGATTTTAAATCCCCCACATGAATCAACGACGATAAATGCTCCGAGAAAGGAAGATGAAGTAGATACCTGTGCATTGGAAGATTTTCATAATGAATGTGAACATTATGTAAAACTAGGTTAAGATTTCACTGATATTATTAAATAGATAAATCTGTTTATTTATTTGTAATGTTCTTTCCTCTTTAGATTCAACTTTTGAATCAAGTTAGTGAATTGTCTTCGGTAGTCAATAACAGTTGGCGATACTGTAAATTTATTCGGTATTATCGTCAGTTGGTATGACCTTTCACCAGTAATTCAGTTTTATCGGCCCTCGGTAATGCAGCTCTCTAGTATGGATTCATGTTCATGTTTGAGTTAATGGCGCACGTATCCAGTCTTGCCCCTACCAGACAATGTCAGCGCAGGATGATTTGTGCATCCGCAGAGTAATGTTTATTTCATGATCGCAATTAACTAAAATTAGATTTAATCTAACTTAAGCTTGATAAATGAAATCTAATTAAATAGTAAAAAGAATATTGGTTTGAAATTAAATTTCCATTTATTTTAGCTTATGATTTTTCTAAATTTTTTTTTATTTTACATTTTCAAATTCATCAGCATTGTATTTTCCGCTGAAAATATCTCATTCAGAGCTCCTTCCTAGTAGCAGCTTTCTGCATTATCTCGAGGATGGTAGGATCATCCTCGATGAAACTCAAGAGCCTTGGTCGTAAAAATACAACGTAGCTATTGTTGAGTAATTTGTTGAGTAGTTGGTTTTGGTTTTATTTTTTTTTTCTTTCAAAAGGATTCGTTTTTAATAGGCTTACTAGCTCTGTTCATCGTTCATTTTCTACGGCAGTGTTGCCGAAATATGATCGTTGATGGCGATGACGATGATGACCGCGACCAGCGCTGTGTTGCCTCAGGTGATGAATTCGGAGATGACAGTAGCTTCCATTTAGCAATCTACAATTAATGCACTTAATTGGTTTCTCATAAAAAATTATTATCTGTAAATAAGATTGAATTGCATGCCTCATAAGCATCCTGATCTACAAGATCGCTCATTATCATCTTCAACACTTCATCAGGTGAAGGTCTCCAGTCTCCTTCTCTGCCACTGCTGCTGCTGGCGCTACTGCTGATGCTGCTGGTGCTGATACCGCTGATACTGTTGAATCACTGATGATGCCGGTCCGCCGTGCCACACTGCCCTATACACTCGAACTCTCATATAAGCCCATCCAGTTCAAGAATTCCTAGAACTGCTGGCCGACTGCTGGTCCACGAAGTTTCTGAGCTCGCGGGGCGAGAAACGGTGTTCAACCGAGCGTGAAAGACCAGCAACGTATAGATAAAGGCACAATGCGCGGGTACTCACGTTAGTACCCACGTTCTGAGATTGCGTAATATTAGGAAATGGTTCACACGTCTCTGACTGTTTATGTTTCGAAGGTACTGCTTTAGACCCAAAGCCATTGCGAAGCAACTCCCGAAACTGTTCTTATATTGAAGTCTGAGTGTATATCCAGATCCCCGCCCACTGCCTCTGAAATTCCGACTGATCCTCATCCTATATAAGAGTTTGTCGTTGTGAACTTAGTTGATATATCTTACCAACAGATGACGTCACTGTAAACTTAGCATGGAACAGAACCTTGCTGTGATCGATCACTTAGCATGGAACACAACCTTACTGGGTCGGCGAATGTAAGCTGGCAGCCCTGTTGTATTCGAAATCAGCATTTTATGTGCCTGCGGGGCCGTCTGAAGAATGAGCGTTGTATAGCCCTTTACCGAAATGGTGCGAGTTTGAGTGCCATCTGGTGTCATTATTTTTCCCAACAGTAGGGTTGAAGAAAACATTGTGCGT
>JAUMHM010000001.1:19100756-19112325 GCA_032362435.1 Melikaiella ostensackeni | reverse complement strand
GCCGTTTGCAGCAGCGATCCCGATCAAAAGGAACTTCTTATAATCATTGTTGGATTCGAATATTCGCGCTTGTGTCGACCATTTTGGTCAAGGTGCCGACGTCACAACTTCAAAACATCTTCAAAATACTTTTCGGCAAATGTGGGTGGTGTGTAAGTTCCAAGCGCGGCAAATTTCAAAGTGTTAAAAATGAAAAAAAAAAATATGTCATAAAAAAGGTTACTTTCAAAAAATGTAACTTTTAGATAACTTTGATCAGTTCAGACACTTTACTAACTTCAAAATGTCATCGACGTCTCTTGAGGATAAATTTTGCTTCAAGTTGTTCGATCTCAGCGAAATTATTCCTGACTTTTGTATAGGTAACATTTTTCGAGTTTTTATGATTGGAAACTTATTTCATTGAAGAATATCTATGAGAAGTCATTTTATTTTAAATTTTCAGAGGGTAAAATGAAAGCAAAATACAAATTTTTTATAAAACAACTAATATTTATTTTTCTTTGCATAAAGTATAATTACAAATTATAAACATACATTTTTTAAATTGAAAAGAAGTATAAAAAAAATAACCAAAAATAAATCATAATATTTCCCTGATTATTACAATTATTGCAATTATTAGAAAGTAATTTAAACATTTTATTTTCGTCTTTTTGAATGTTTTCCTATATTCAGTAAATATACAATTAACTTAAAATTTGCTATAAACGTAATACGAATTTCTGTACAATAATTAAATTCAAATCGTCCCAAAATACGAGGATTGGCGATTTTCAATTTCCAAAAGGAAAAATTGGAAAATTCTTTTAAATGAAAAGAATCAGAACAAAAATGGTAAAAGTTGTTCTAAAAAGTTTATAAAATTAGGAAGTTTTCTTTCTTCAACAAGAAAGAAAAAATAAAGTTTTGAATTTGAAAATGATTAAATTAACTAAAGATTGCAAACTTTCCAAGATTTGCAACCACAAATTCCAGAGGAATAACACAAACAAAAATTATTTAAAAATGAAATGATTATCACTTTCTTTTAAAGTGAAAAATATTTTTTGTGATTTAAAAAGAATTCCAATATTCCTTAGACGCTGCAAAAAGAGAATCACTGTGTTTTCGAGAAAACCTGCTAGTCTTCTTAAAAGACAATATTGGAAATTGCACACAACCAGTTGGTGGTTTTTCAATTTCTGCTGAAAAAATTGGAGCCCTAGGCCTAGAATTTTTGGTGCATGCCGTTTCTTCAATGAAAGTCGATGGATGTTTTGGTGGCTCAAAAGTCATCGGATCGGTCACTGAAAAATTTCACTGTTTGGAGGAAAAAAGAAACGAGTTGGTTAATTCTATATTTCAAATTTTTAATTAAATTCCGTTATTTTTATTATCAGGATAATATTGATAACTTGTCATTATTTACCCGCAAAATAAATGTTCAACGTATTTTTAATTTCAGTAAGTATCATAATTTGTTAAAAATTAAGAAATATGATTTGGATTTGAAGTTCCCGCTTGTATGCGCCTTCGAAATTATGCGCAGTTGATCTCTTTGAATTTTATGACTGCGCAGTATATTTCTGAGACACAGCGGCACAGTAGAATTTTATGACATTTATATCTGCACAGTAGAAGTAGAGTTCTATGATACTTCCACCTGCACAGTAAACTTATATGAATCTTAATATCCCCAGAAATAAAGTAATTGAAATGCTTTTGTATTTCCTCAATGAAAATCGTCGACTAATGAGTTTTTCCCCGTATTTAGATTTATTCACAGGGAAGAAGGTCGTCAGGAAAAGACGCTTTTTATAGGATCAGAAGATGATTTTTATCACGTGGAATCTACACAAATTTGTGGATTTGAAAAAGCAGCACAAAAGAAGGACTTAAAATTTTTTTGTAATAAAAATTTGTTAAGTGAAGGAGGGAATATTTTGCTGATGAGATATTTGGCTTTGACGAATTTTCATGGAGTTCTGCAATTTGAAACTGTGACTATCGATGGGAGAATCGCAATTTGCAATTATGTATAGAAATTACTTATTTTTTACTTTATATATTTTATATTCTTCGCTTAACTCATTATATATTTTTTCAGAGATGCTCAGCGGCCCAAAGAATGAATTATAATAATTCCTATCAGGAAATTTATACGGTAGAGCGAAGAATTGAGGAAGAATTTAATCCGGTGCAAAATACAATTACTTATATGACAAAAAAGGGAAGAATTTTAAAACACGATTGGCTCGAAGTTTCTTACATGCTGAAAATAAATCCTCTGATCGATATTGATAAAATGGAAAATGGAGAAATGCCTGAAAAAGTCCCATTGAGAGGTTCTTGGGTTGAAGATATGGAATTGCTTTCTCAATTTTTAGACCAAAAAGTAAAAAAATATATGAGAGCATTTAGATTTTGATTAAATTTAAATTTGGGTCTAACAAAATATTTTTTATATTTTTAGACTTGCAAAATGGCCAAAAAGGCAGAATACTTTACTGAACAACCGGAACTAAAAAAAATGATTGCTGATTATGTCCAAGCTTTGCTTTTCGGTATTTATTACAAAAGAAAATGTGTAAATTTAAAAAAAGGCATATTCTTAAAAATAATTTTTTTTTCTAGTTAAACCTCGCAATGTTTTGTCATTTACAATCCAACATTTCCTCGCATTTTCAAATGAAACAGAACCGATAAAATTTTCCTCAAAACTCGAGGATATAGGACCTCAAGTATTTGAACTTTTTGGAAATATCGCGATCAAATCGGAAAAGAGAGACAGTGTTAGATCACAAGGACCGGTAAAAAAATCTTTAACATTCTGAAAATAAAAGGAAATTTCTCTAAACTTGTGAATTTTTTTTTATGTAGGGAAAGATTCCGACTGCAAAATGTCCAGCATGCTCAATTTGTTCTTCAAGTTCGAGTCCACTTTGCAATAAAGTCAACGCACATCTTTTCGAAAAAACTGACGATATCAGAAAACAAGAATGCAGTACTTGCAGTCTTTATTCCAATTTAAGTTGGGAAGGTTGCAAAAGTTCGGATGGAAGTGAATCTCATCAAAAAGAAAATTTTGAAAAAAAGAGCAAAAGCAACAAAAGTAGTTCTGATTCTGAATTTAGATTCGAAGATTAAAATAATTTGCATACCTTTATCATTTTCCAAGGTTTGCGTCTTTTTGGGGATTGCAAATCACACAGTTTTCCTGAAAAAGAAAGAAAAAACCAGACAGATATATATTAAGTTAAATTAAGGTATCAAAAAATTAAACAATTTAATTAATTGAATTACCACGATTTTCAAATTTGGCAAGCAGTCTTCATGGAAGGAGTGTTTACAGTAAAATATGACTAGATTTCTCGGTTCTACAAAATTGTAACAAAATACTTTTATTAAAATCATTTTTCAAGTTTATACTAGATATATATAAAGTCAAAAATATTGAAAATAACTAACCTCTTACAATTATTTTTCTGTGGCAGGCTCCGCACATTTGATCGTCTGAAAAAGTGAAAAAAAATGGTTGTTCATAAATTTAAGTGTGTTAAAATGCGAGAATATTTAAAGATCTATGAAATCAGAATACAAATTTAAAATTTAAAATACAAATCAATTAAAGTCAAATATCTAAATTGGTTATAAAGTAAAAAAGTTGATTTTCGATTTGAATTTCTTGCCACGCATGCGTTGTTTAATTTATGCGCAGTAAATCAACTAAAGGCCAAGCAGTAGATTTAAACTGCACTTATGGATGTGGAGGAGATTCATATCGCTCTTAAGGATGAAAAGTAGATTTATATGGCATTTATAGATGCACAGTAGATTTCTGTGGTATTTATGGATTCGCAGTAAATTTCTATGATATTTATGGATACGCAGTAGATCTCTGTGGTATTTATGGATGCGCAATAGATTTATATGACACGTATTCCTGCGCAGTAGACTTCTATGATATTTATGGCTACGTGCTTTTTAATTCGAGTAAAAAAATGCCTGAGGCAGATTAAAGCTGCCCTACCGTCAATAAAGATTCCCTTCTCATGGCACCTGACGAGCCTTTCATGCAGATTATAATAGTCATTCGACAGGATTTTCTTGCATCCTTCCTGTACCGAAACCTGGAGATTATAGTCGCACATCATCTTAACAAGTGCTTTCTTCAACCCAGGAATCTCAAGCGAAGGTTCTATCCTTTTAACCATCAGTCTCGGATCCACGTAAGTTCCGATTTTCTGAAGAAGGAATGTTATCGCATCTGTAAAAAAAAACCGACAAAATAAAGGCACATTATTAACAATTAGAAAAATCTGAAAAGAAAATTCTTTTCTGTGAAGTTTCTCTTACCAGGCTTATCTAAAGAATAATTAATCAAATCATTCCACAACTCTTCGTCATCGTGCTCCTGACAAAATGCAATTGCACTTTCCATATCGTTCAACTCTCTAGTCATAAGAGCCAAAGCCTCTGATGTATTTCCTATTCTCCCGAGTAAGTAAACCATTTCAGGGTAAAACTGCCGCTGACTACAAATATCGAGAGCTTGTTGAATCGGATAATTATCGGATCGCCTGAGAAGTGGGAGAAGTTTATCTCTCGAATAGTCGGCGTAGAGTCGAACCAGTAATCCGTGGTATGTTCCTTTTGAGTCCTTTGTATCTTTTTTATGCAAGGCGTCCAGGTACTAAAAATAATTGTATAACTTATAATTCAGAGGAGGCAAAAACTAAAAAATTAGAAAAGTTTAAAACTAAAGCTTATGAAATTTACCATGTAAAGATACCGATGATTATTCTGCAACTTATGAACGACAATGTCCGAAGGAACTCTTTCTTTTTCCAAGAAAAACTGAATGGCCCTTTCGGAATCGAGATCCATTAATCCCTCGATCATATCATAAACAGAATTGTAAAGCTGATGTTTCTGGATGAGTTGAAAAACGTCCTTGTGTCTTAACTTCAAATACATAGCCAAAGCCTTGTCGTATTTTCCATCATGGCTGTATAAAATTGCGAGCGCTTCTAGAAGAACATTTTGTCTTTGATTATGAACGAGAAGATGTTCAAGAACTCCGTTAACTACTGCGGTTACGGTATAAAGAGTGGGAGACCATTCTTTGACTAATTGCAAAAAACCGTCTGGGTCCATTTTTAAATATTCGTAGAGAACCATTTCGTAAATTAGAGGATCGAGAGTCACGTCTCCTCGGGGAAGATAAGCGGAAATCGATCGCAGTTGGTGGACTCGAGCGAATTTGTAAACCTGAAATTTAAAAAAAAAATTTAACAATTTAAAATTTGAAAATACCATGATTTAAAAAAAAAATAGAGGTACCTCTTCTTCCCAGAGCTTTTTGTTTTGTCCCAAAATCGTCAGACAGAGTTTCCCAGCTTTTTCGTATTTTTCCTCGGCTAGTAAATGATCCAAATAAACGCGACCAACGTCGGTTTGCGTATGTTTGCAATCTTTTCCGCCGTTTATAGTCACAGCTTCCAAGGCCTTTTCAAATTTTCCGTGATCGAGAAGCCACTGAATTCTATCGTCAGCGTCGTATAAACTCG
This sequence comes from Melikaiella ostensackeni, assembly GCA_032362435.1. Lineage (NCBI taxonomy): Eukaryota > Metazoa > Arthropoda > Insecta > Hymenoptera > Cynipidae > Melikaiella > Melikaiella ostensackeni. The sequence continues at coordinate 19,106,773 of JAUMHM010000001.1, read as the reverse complement.
CAACGACTAAATCCTTCGGACTCACTATAAAATACCTGAAAAAATTAACTCCTGCTTAGGGGCCGTCCATAAACTACGTTCCAATTTTGGGCTATTTTTGACCCCCCCCCCCCGACCCACCTCGTTGACAACCGTAGTTAAGTCTTCGCCTCCATAAAGTAACGTAGTTACATTAACAACCATATAGTAGAATTTTCAACCAAATAGTTGAATTTTCAACCTACAAAGGTGTATTTTCAACCAAATGGTCGAATTTCCAAACAAGAAAGATTATAATTCAACCAAAAACATTTGAATTTTCAACCAAATAGTTTTATTTATGAGCCAAAAAGACGAATATTTTAGAAGACAGTTGAAATTACAATCAAGAAAGATGACTTTAAAAAAATAGTTAAATTTAAAAAAATAAATAATTAACTTTCAACAAAATAGTTTAATTTTTAACTAAGTAGCTGTATTTTAAGCCTACAAAGATTAATTTTCAACCAAGAAGATTAATTTTCTACCGAAAGACAAATTTTAGAAAAAAATACATGAATTTTCAACCAAACAGTTGAATTCAATGAAAAAAAGACAAATTTGAAAAAAAAAAATTGATTCCTCAACCAAATAGATGAATTTGCAACGATCACCATTAATTTTTTTGCCAAAAAAGACGAATTTTCAAGAAAATACATCAACTTAAATAAAATTGTTGAATTTTGAAACCAAAAAGACCAATTACTTATCTACAAAACAGTTGAATTTTCAACACAAAATTATACTTTTTCAAAAAAAAGTTAATTTTCTACCAAATAGTTCAATATTCAAATAAATAGTTTAATTTTCAACCAATTAGTTGAATTTTCAACCAAACACTTTAGTTTTCTACCAAGTTGTTCAATTTTCAAGACAAAAAGACGAATTTTCTACAAAACACTTGAATTTTTTAACCCAAAATTATGATTTTTCAACAAAAAAAGTCAGTTTTCAGCCACATAGTTCAATTGTATGCCAAATTGGTGAATTTTCAAATCAAAAAGACGAGTTTTCTACAAAACAGTTGATTTTTAAATCCGAAAATATGAAGTGTCAACAAAAAAGGTTATTTAAAGCAAAAAATTTTAATTTTCAACTAAAATGATGAATCTTCAACCAAAAAAAAAAAAAATAAATAAAAAAAAAAAATAAAAAAAAATAAAAATGAATTTTTTACAAATCAGTTCAACTTTGAACCAAGTAATTGATTTTTTAACCAAAAAAGATGAATTCTCAATGAAACATGTAATAATTAATATTTCAATCACACAAGATTTTAATTTGAAATCAAACAGAATTAAATTCAACCAAAAAAGATGATTTTTCAACAAAATACATAAATTTTCAACTAGAAAGGATCAATTTTCAATTAAAAATATCAATTTAGAACTAAAAATTTTATAGTTACATTATCAGTTTAAAAAATTAATTCTCAACTAAAGAAAAACGAATTTTCATCAAAATAATTAAATTTTTTATTAAAGAGATGAAGTTTCACCCAAAATGATGAATCTTCAAGAAAAAAAAGAATTTTTAACACAGCAGTTCAACGTTTAACCAAATAGTTTAATTTTCAACCGAAAAGATTATGGTTAAACCAAGATAATTAATTTTCAACTAAAAGCAAGAACATTAATTTTCTACCAAAAAATACGAATTATTAACAAAATACTTGAATTTTCAACTACAAAAGGTAAATTTTCAACTAATAGTTGAACCTTTAAATAAAAAAGATAAATTTTCAACCGAAAATGGAATAGTTAACTTTTAGATCGAAAAAATTAATTTTCAACCGAAAATGAAATGATTTTTCAACACAATAGTTAAATTTTAAACCAAAAAGATGAATCTTCGACCAAAAAAAAATAATTTTTAACAAAGTAGTTCAACTTTCAACCAAGTAGTTGATGTTTTGATAAAAAAAAGATGATATTTTAACAAAATAGTTGTATTTTCATCAAAATTATTAATTTTTTAACCGAACAGTTTGAATTTAAGCGAAAAAAACAAGAAAAAGGGAAAGAGTGAAATTTCTTGAAAACAGGGGCAAAAAGAAACTTATCAGGTTATTATTTAACTGCACCGTTGGCACCAATTGGTAACGTAGTTTATGGATGGCCTCTTATCTCGATTCCAAAAATATTTTCTAAAGCTTCTTTTGAAATATTAAAATCTTTTGAAATTTTTGAAATCTTTGTAAAATCTAATGAACTATTTTTGAAACTTTTGCAAATCTTTTAAAATCTTTGAAGTGTTTAAAATATTTTTGATTTTTTTTAATCTTTGTCAAATCTTCTGCCATATTTTAAAATCTTTGGAAATCTTATAAAATATCGTGAAATTTTTATAAAATCTTTGGAGTCTTTCTAAAATCTTTGAAAACTTTGTCAAATCTTTAGAAATCTTAGAAATTTTTTGAAATCCCTAAAAACTGGTGAACACTTAAGGTTCGAGTTATGACGGGGGAACTCTTGATGGAGTCTGTACTCAGAGCAGCACGACACATGGAAGCGCTCACACAACCACAGTCATACCAAGAAACGTCGAATTTTGCTAAAATGAAATACTTTCAATAGTTATAGATACTTATAAAACGAAACGGTCAATAATTCTGTTTTTTTAATAATATCTGATTAATAACCTTCTGTTGTCTGCTAGTTTTTTTCATCAATATCTGTCGAAGCGTTTCATCGTTAAAATTGAAAGAATCGAGCTAACACGAGTCTGATATAGGCGATACGTACAAAACTTGCCAACTTTGATGCCTATTATCTTCTGTTGGAAAAGGTCAATCTCCTTCAAATTTCATGAACAGTTAGATATCACTGTTCTTTTTATTCAGTCCAAATTTTAAAAACTTCTGTCGAAAAGTCGACTAGCGCGTGTACTACCATAAAAGTCGACTGGTCAACCGCCCCATATAAAGTAATAAAGAATTTACTTTATTTCGATCTTTTGTCTATTGAAATTCTTCTTTAAAATGCTCCTTACCTATTTTCCTCGATGAGACAATCCAAATGATAGTCATTAAAACTATATTCTTTATACCCTCTCAGAGTTAATGAATTTGCACAAACGGTTGTGTAATCTTGAAACCTAGGCTCGATAACATGCAAAGTAGGACGCAAACTTTTTCCCTCTTCGTCAAGACTTTTTGAACAGCCGAGAAGTACGAGTTGAGTTCCGAGCGGTGCGATTCCTGATATGCAGAAATCGACTTGAAAGGTTGATACTAAAAAGAATAAATTCTATATCACAAATAAATCCCTAGAAACATAAAAAAAATACTTCAAAATTAAAATGATAATTAAATACCTGGATCGACTACATATTCCGGCAAATCTCGGTTAGCCATTTCGAGGAAGGATCGCTTTTTAATCTGGCAAATTCGAACCGTATCTACCCAACCAATTAAAAGCGTTACGTCATCCGACCAACGCAAATTACATCTGTAGTGTTCTGGAACGGCACTGAAGAATAATAAAAGATCAATAAAAAATTAGATCGATCGTTTATAAAATTCCAAAACTTACTCTCCCGATCGGGGCCACGTTAAAAGTCCCAGAGAGCATCGACTATTTAAATCGTAGACTCTCACTCCTGTAGTTGATGCCCAGGCGACGAATTGTCCCGTCCAGGCAATCGCAAGAACTCCTCCTTCCGCTTCACACAAAACTGTCGGTTTCATTCGAGAGAGGAACGTTTTTTCGTAGAGAATCAACTTGTCGTCTCCTTAAAAGTTCAATTTAAATATTTTCAAATTCAATAAACAAAAATCTACAGTTATGAGAATGAAATAAGTACACACCAGTTATAAATCTTCTACCACTTCCGGTTTTGAAATAATTTGGGTCAATTGCGATGCACTTGACTAATCGGGCGGTGGACATGTTGTGAGTATTTTCGGTACTGTAAAGTCCGAGAATAAAAATTCGTCCATCGTCACTGCAGGATGCAATATAATCTCCATTTTGGTCAATCGAAATCTGATTAACAGCAACTGTGTGTCCCTCAAAACTTTTGAATTCTACTGCGTTTCCCTGGTGGTCCAGGAGGTGAATTGTTCCCCAGTGCGAACCAATGCAGAGGAACTTAAAACGGAAATTTAGAGATCACGATTAAGGGGAAAATTCGAAATAAAATAACAGAGCAATTTTATGGTTTTTACAGTAAAATAAAAAGAAAGAAATTATATAAGTGAGAAGGAAAGAAAGAAAAAGAAATAGAGAAAAAGTACTTACTTTTGGATGAACAGCGATGCAACTTGCTGCGTCTCTTTGGAGAATATTTTCAAGGTCATTTCGCATCCTGACGTATTTTAGTCTTGGCTCAACCTCATCAACATCTGAGTCTGATCCATCCTGACTTTGATCCTCCTGGAAAAACACAACACGAATTTCTACTTTTAAAATTTAAGTTGTTTAGAGCTTTCAAGTTTAATCCGACTTTTCGAATCTTTTCGGATTGATAATCCAGACAATTATTATATTTATAGTCACTTTATAATTATATTAAGTGAAATTTAAAGGAAGAGAGTTAAAAACAGTAAATTCGTGTAAAATGCAATTTAATAACAAAGAGAAGAAAGGCTTGAAATTTGCTTGAGGAACTAAATTTTGCAATAAATTCGAGAAACGAAATAATTCTAGAGTGGGAAATTAGTTAAAGTTAGTAACTAAGTACAATTTATTCAAGAATTTCACTAAATTATAGCTTTTACTTACTTTATTCTGATTTTCCATGACGAACGTAACCTCAAGATTTGAGAAGTCGAGGAACTTTCACACAAAAGAATGTATTTCACAGATTATTGATTATTAAATATTTTCCAAAAATCAGTTGAAAAAGTTTGATTACAAGCAAAACTTCAATCAGAGGACAGTTTTATAAAAAATAGACAATTTGTTGTGCAGTTTTTGACACTTTTATAGTTAACTTAACCTAAAACTGTAAATTAACTGCGAACGAGTAATGACATTTATGACGTCACGCAGTTTCGATATTTTCGAAAGTTTCGATTTTTAAATGCGGGAAATTTTAAATATCAATTATTCTTATTTATTATAATTTCTGTAAAAATAAATTGTTTTACTGAAAAAATCTCCTCGTCGGGGATCAAATTGAAAAAAATAAAAATTAACCTGCTTTACGACTTTAAGTACAAGCATTCGAAATCGAACAATTTCAAATTTCAATAGTAAAATTGAAATAACTACAAATTCGTTTCATATGTCATTGTCCATAAGCCAGCTAATAACATTAATATGAACTCGATCTTAAAAGAAAATTTTTCATTCACGAAAGAAATGCCCTATAAAAAGCCACCCTACAGATCTTTTAAGTCTTTTTAAAGTTTTAAACTTCTGAAATCTTTGTAAAATCTTCTGCAATCTTTAGAAATCTTTGCGAAATCTATAAAATCTTTCTGAAATCTTTGTAAAATCTCTTGAATCTTTTGAATTGTTTTGAAATCTCTTAAAATCTTCGGAAATTTTTTTAATCTTCGTTGAATTTTTAGAAATGTTTTGAAATCGAAATCTTTGTGAAATCCATATATGTTTTGTAAATCTTTTAAAATCTTTTAAGATCTTTGAAACTTTTAAGATCTCTGTGAAATCTTTTGCAAACTTTTGAAATCTTTTAAAATCTTTGAATTCTTTCTGAAATCTTCAGAAATCTTTGTATAACATTTAAAATCTTTTGAAATGTTTTGAAATCTTTTAAAATCTATGGAAATTTTTGAAATCTTTGTTAAATCTTTTGTAAGTTTTTTAACATTTTTTTAAATCTTTGAAACCTTTGAAATCTGTATGGAATCTTTCAAATCTTTGAAATCGTAATCTTTGTGAAATTTGTATGTTCACTGTGAAATATGTGAAATCTTTATGAAATTGTTTGGAAACGGTAGGGTATCGTCGTTTCGCAGAACTCGAATTCGGCAGATGAAAATTTTCTCATACGAACGATAATTTCAGAGCGTACGAACTTGAACATGCAAT
>JAUMHM010000001.1:19063932-19094487 GCA_032362435.1 Melikaiella ostensackeni | reverse complement strand
TTTCCAATTTAAAAATTAGGAATTTATACCATATATTGCAGTACTGCCATTTCCATAGGGTTTAAGAAGCGTTTTTAGAGAGTTTCCCACCTTATTATTCAATTTTTCCATTATTATATTATTATAATAATTATTATTAATAATATTATTATTGCAAATGCTCTTTTCAGAGGGAATTATTTTGTTTCTTTTTAGTACATTTTAATAAAAGCTTGTTTAACAAAAAATCATTCTTAATTATATATTTTTTCAATTTTAAAGACTGAACACAGATTACGAATTCTCTTTCTTTCCAGCCTGACCGTGAAAAATTTGAGAAACTTCTAATCTTAAAGTGTTACTAATTTTACAGCGTTTGTAACACGTAACGCTTCCATCTAGTAATTTTTTCTTTCTAACTTTTTTGATTTTGAACTTTTATAAATTCTAAGTTCACTTTCAAATTCAGAAACGTTTTTTAGCTAGGAAACTACAATCTTTGAAGTATTTAACAAGCATTTGTGAAGCGGTTTCAACACAGAATCGTTTCAAAACACTCCTGAATCCTTTTCCACCTGGAAACGCTTTGCAAAAGGTTCGAAAACGCTTCCAACTACAAGATGAAATTGATTTTTTTTGACATTGCACGACCAAGAATAGTTATTAAAACAAATTTTTTTTCTGCAGCCTGCGCACGTAAAGGCATGTTTTCTCGGCTCATCTTTAAGCATCCCAATAACCGCTGGAAAACTGGCTCTCGGAACCTGGCAAGGAGTCTGGCTCTGCGAGCATCGCGATCACGCGGGTAGTCGTAAGTTGGTCTTGACTCTCACTGGCTGTTTAAGGGACTCTGCCCGCAGTCCCTTAAGTCCCGTAAGTCCCATCGCCTCTACCAGCAGCTAGGACCACTCTCATCCCCAAAGGCGTGGCAAACGTCAGCTACGCATATCTACTTCTAGCGAATCGAGCTAGCAGCTGCCTAATTTAGCCGAATCCTAAGAGCACAATCTCAGGAAGAGTGATCGGATACTTGGGGAAAGATACTAACTAAATATTCCAATCCATTTTTCAAAAGCTGACCAGGAACGTTTCAGAATTAAGAACAAAAAAAAAAGGTTGAGAATTTAGAACAGAATTAAGAAATGAGTTAAATAATCTCTTCAACTTGAGTTCGCAAAATGGCAAACAGGGTTATTCGCTTATCCAGCATATTTTTCACCTAGACTTCTAATTTTCAGTTTCTTCTGCTTAGAATTGACAAGAGAAATAGGATTGCTCATTTGAATCTGCCAACAGCGACGAGAAATCTAAAGGCGAAGAAAAATAAAAAAACTGCCAGTGCCCCCGCACTTATTCTATAAGAGTGTTCATCTTAGTATCCAACACTCTTTCCTCAAAACTCTTAGCAAGATATATTATTATTCTATTGCATTCAGCTACGATGCGTCCAATACTCGAATTTAATTCAAGTGAGAACGATTAATGAGTAAACAAATGTGAAGAAATTTCAGATTTAAATTACAAATTCAAATTGAGAGAATGATAAGCCCTTTTGTATTAAAATTTCTGAAGAAGCTTCGGCTTACACGCGATGTGGCACAACTTCTAAACTCACTGCTTATCGTAGGCTAGACATTTTTATTAATGACGTTTACATCGCATTTTGGGGGTGTACATAAAAAGGTTACTTCTTCGCTATTCGGACATTTCTGCTCGAAAACTTATCGAAAAAATCACCCGCTAATTAATATAGGAAATATTTAGGAATATATTGAAATGTGATTGAATGAAATGAAAGGGAAATCAGGAATGGGATGAAATGTAAATAATTGAACGGAAACGGAGGAAGATGGAAAATATATTGTGAAACGACGAAAGGGATGGGAGATTGCTGAAGAAAGAAAAGGGATTATTGAGAGTTTTTTTTTAAGCTTGTAAGGAGCTTTCGAGTGTATCTAATGTATCATTAAGCAAGCAGTCGATGTTAGCCATTTGTCCTCCTTGTCTATAATATAAATTGTCGTCCACTACAATTAATGGCAATACTTTGACGTAAAATATTACTAATAACGTCTCGTGTAAACATAAAGTTAAAAAAAGAATAATGAGCTCAAAGTACGCGGCTTTATAATCTTTGAGGAATTTAATAACAGAGTGCGCAACGAATCGAATCGAAACTCTGCTAAGAGATTCTGGATCGAAAGGGAAATTGCGAATTTTCCGAGTTTTGAGGAGGTTTTTAAATTTTTTAAAGATTTTTAGAATTATGGAGAAACTAATCGTTTGGCTTTTAAGTTCTTAAGTTTAATTTTGTCATTTATAAAAGTTGAATTTTAACATTTTTCTTGTTTTGCAACGCTTCCGGATTTACAAATTTTAATTTTGGGACCATTTTAAATTTTTAAATTTTTTGAATTTGAAAGGATATAATTTCGGTAAACAATTTAATTTTAGAACGCTACTGAAATCGCAATGTTTTCAGTTTTCAAACGCTCTAAATTTAGAAACGTTTTCAATTTCGAAACGATCGATGGTAAAAAGTTCTAAATTTTTCATGTTCACAATCGTTTTTAGTTTTTAATTTTAAGACGTTTCCAATTAGGAAATATTCTTTAAATCAAAACGCTGAAGAATTTTGAAGACTTTCAATTTGGAAACGTTTCCAATTTAGGAACGCTATTGATTTGGTGATGCTTTAATTCAAGAAATGTTGTCAAATCCGGAACCTTATACATTTGGAATATTTTCAGTTTGGAAACGATACAAAATAATTTTAAGGCTGAAAATGTGGAACGCTTCAAATTTTGAATGATTTGAAAATGAAAATATTGAAATTTTGGAAACGCTTTCAAATCAAAAACGGTTGCAATTTTGCATTATTTCTATCTTTGAAGCGATTCCCATTTCGAAATACTTTCAAGATTGAGACGTTTCCAAATTAAAAACACTCAATAATAAAGCGTTGCTAATTAAAAAACGCTTCCGATTTTGAAATTCTTAATATAAGAACGTTTCCAATTTATAAAGTGGTAAAAACTTTGAAAGGCTTCGAATTTAGAACGTTACAAATTTAGAGCTTTTTAACTTAAAAATCTTCTTAGTTTGAAAACTGTTTGAAAACAATATTGAATTTTCACCCTTTCAACTTGCATCCGAAATCGATATTTTTCCTCTTGAAGAACGCTTCAGATTTTATTAATAAATTGACTTTAGAAAAGCTCAAAATAAAAACGACTTGTAAATGTTTTTTATCAATAGTACTTTCCGATTTTAATATCTCTCAATTTGATATAAAGCTAATTCCAAAGCATTTTTGAAGTATTCTCAAACTGAAAAAGTTTCAAAATAACTTCAAAATATTCCCCACTTAGAAATGCTTATAAAACGCTTTGAAAGCGCTTCTCAGAAATCTCATTCTTCTTAAAATATCGAATATGATATTTTTCGTCTTGAAAAACGCGTCTAAAAAAAAATATTCAAATGAAAGTTTTGAAAGCTTTAAATTTGGAATAAGGTCAATTCCAAAGCGTTTTTGAAGCGTTTTGCCAGCGTTTTCAAATTGAAAAGTTTCAAAATAACTTTAAAGTATTCTCCATATAGAAAGGTTTCAAAAACGCTTCAAAAAAGTCAAAATTAATATTTTTAGACTCAAAACAAAGTTTTTTTAATTTCAAAAATTCGTTAATCGAAGGTTGCAGTAATAAAATTTTCAAATGTCCGGAATAAAGCGAATTCCAAAGCGTTTTTCAAGTGGTTTCAAACTTGAAACATTTTAAAGTAACCTTAGAATATTTTTCACTTAGAATTACTAATTACAGCTACAGTTACTTCATGAAAGTAGTAACTTATTATATTTACAGTCACTGATTAAAGTAACTTGACGTTCCTGCAGTGTTTCTTTTTTTATCTACAGAAACATGTGTAAAAGATTATAAGAGTTTTCAAAAAATAAATCGACACTGTCGTTTTTACTGTTCACAATTGAAGAATTTACAATTGCAAATCTATCAAATTGAATAATTTTCGATTCTTAATCTCTAAAATTGATCTTTCAAAAAAAGCATTTGAAATTACATCATTTTAAATTATAAAGAAGAATTTTAAATTGCAGATCTATAAAATTCAAGAAATTTCAATTTTAAGTCTTCAGAATTGAACTATTAAAAAAAATCATTCAAAGTTGCATCATTTTCTATTTTACACATTAAATACTGAAGAGTCTTCAATTCCAAATATTTAAAATTGAAGAATTTTCCATTGTAAATCTTCCAAATTCAGATACATGTTTAAAAAAAAAAGTTCAAAATTACATCGTTTAAAAATGTAAGCGTTCCAAATTAATGAATCTTCTATTAGAAATCTTAAAAATTGAAGAATTTTAAATCCAAGAATTTTAAATTGTAACTCTTCAAAATGAATTGTAGAACTTTGAATCGCAAAACTTTAAAATTGAAAAGTTTTAAATTTTTAAAATTTACATTTAAAAAATCTGCAAGTCTTAAGTTTGACAATTAAAAATTCTGTAATTTTGATGATTCAAACTTCAAATTTCTTCAATTTTGAAAATTTAGAATTGAAAACTCTTGACTTTTAATCCTCAAAATCATACAATTTAAAAAAATGTTTATTCATGCATCTTTAAAATTCAAGAGTTTTCAATTTTAAATCTTAAAAATTGTACTATTCTAAGAAAGGCATTAAAAATTCCACGATTTTAAACTATAAACATTCTAAATTAATGAATCTTTAATTAAAAATCATAAAAATTGATGAATTTTAAATTGCAAATCTATCAAATTAAATAATTTTAAATTTTAAAAACTAAACTATTCCAAAAAAGTATTATAAATTACATTTTTAAAACTATAAACATTTCAAATTAATGAATATTTAATTAAAAATCATAAAAATTGATGAATTTTAAATTGCAGATCTATAAAATTGAATAAATTTCAATTTTAACTCTTCAAAATTGCGAGATTTTTTATTTTACAATTAAATATTGAAGAAAATTAAAATACATATTCCAAGAAAACGTTCAAAATTACATAATTTTAAAAAGTAAACATTCGAAATTAAAAAATCTTCAATTGAAAATCATAAAAATTCATGAATTTTATATTTGAAATCTATAAAATTGAATAAATATTAATTTTATATCTTTAAAATTAAATAATTTCCAATTTTAAATCTTCCAAATTGAACTATTCCAAAAAAGCATTCTAAATTACATCATTTTCAACTGTAAACATTTCAAATTAATGAATCTTCAATTGAAAATCATACAAATTTATGATTTTTAAATTTCAAATCTTCAAAGTTGAATAAATTTCAATTTTAAGTCTTCAAAATTGAATAATTTTCAATTTTAGCTCCTCAAAATTGAATAATTTTCAATATCAAATCTTCAAAATAGAAAATTTCTTTTAAAATCTTCTAATTTTCATTTAAAAAAAATCAAAATTGTATTATTTTTTATTTTACACATTAAATATTGTAGAGTCTTCAATTGCAAGTATCCAAAATTTAAGAAATTTCCATTGTAAATCTTGAAAATTGAACTACATATTTGAAAAAAAAAACGTTCAAAATTTCATCATTTTAAAATTTAAACATTCCAAATTACTCAAAAATTGAAGCATTTTCCTTCAGAGAAGGTTCAAAATTACATACCTTTAAAATATAAATCTTGAAAACAGAATAATTTGGAATTCTATATTTTCAAAATCTAATAATTTTAAATTGTAACTCTTCAAAATAAGTTCTAGAACTTTGGATTGTTAATCTTAAAAATTGAAGTTTTTAATTTTGAAATTTTACATTGAAAAATTATGCAAATTTTAAGTTTTATCATTAAAAATTTTGTAAGTTTGATGATTTACATTCGAAATTTCTTCAATCTGGAAGATTTAGAATTGAGAACTCTTGACTTTTGATCTTCAAAATCATAAAAATTGAAGAATTTCTATTTATACATCAATAAAATTCAAGAGTTTTCAATTGGAAAGTCGCCCATCCCCAAATTTATATTTTAAAATTCAATATCAAATTTCCTTGGAAAAAAAAACATTATCGATTGTTTTAGTTAGTAGAGCTGTCAAACTTTATTTTGAAATTTATTTGGTGCGAATTTATTGGTGAGCGACTTTACCCAGTTTTACGGTACTTCAAATTTAAGCATATATTTTAATTTGATAATTAAACACTTCAAGTAAGAAATATGTTATAAGCGTGCGTAGCACGCTGTTTTTGCTGTGCAAGTTATAATGTGTATTGAATGATTTTGCTTAGAAGATCTAAGATCCTTTTATCCCAAAATGTTGGTCCTTATCATTGACAATCATCCCTTGTGAAATTCTCTTTCGATCTAAAAGCTCTCCATCGAACTGGGACGTTCTCAAGAGGCATTTGGTCCTAGTGCACTTTTCTCGAACCCGAGTGTTCGATTCGACCTAAACGATTCATGCACAAAGGAAATCTCGCCGTTTCATGCCCAATGAATTCTTAGATAAGCGATCGATAATACCGAATAAGAATTTGACAATGCAGAGTATATTACTCACGACCGTAGTTCGAAACTCGGCGAATTGTATGTATGTAAATAAATAAGAAAGATAACAATAACAAAAATCTACTCAAATGGCACACATTCACATTTCTGCGTTTTTAGTTTTTAATCATAAATATCTGAGTCTAACAAATTTTCAATGCCAATCGATTGATAAACTCTCTTGATTTTGTACAAAGAAAAGGAAGAAAAGAATGAGAGGCTTCAAGTGTCGAATTTATAAATTAATAATTAATTATAAATCATTAATTGTAATTGCGAAGTTGATAAGCAAAATACAAAAACTGCTTGATCAAGTTTCAAGCTTTGTCCATTTTTTGAAGAAAACAAAAGAATAGGCACGGTGTGGCTATATCAAGTTTGAATCAAAATTCCAGTTAAAAGGGATTTTTTTATTGTTTATGGTAATATGGCTTCCTACAAACATTTTAAGATGAAAATGAAAATAATCGGACAGGCGCTTCTTGAAAAAGTTCGATTTTTGTATTCAATTACTAAGAAATGAAGAAAATTTCATAAGATTATATGTTAAATATTGCTTAACGTTTTTTAAATAGATTTTTTTACTGAATGTAGTTGTCTGTTCTCCCATGAACATTTAAAGATTAAAATTAAAATAATCGGACTAGGACTTTCTGAAAAAATTAGGTTTGTGTTGATTAATATGCAATCACAAAATTTAAGTCTTCAAATTCTGTCATTCTATATGATGAAAATGAAAATAATCGGAGGGGCGCTTTCTATAAAATATAGTTTTGTGTCTTTAATTAATAGGAATCACAAAATTTGAGTCTTATTCAAATTTTGTCATTCTATATGATGAAAATCAAAATAATCGGAGGGGCGCTTTCTGGAAAAAATAGGTTTGTGTCTTTAATTAATATGGAATGAAAATAATTGTAGGGGCGCTTTCTGAAAAAATAGGGTTGTGTCTTTAATTAATATGGAATGACAAAATTTGAGTCTTACTGACATTTTGTCATTCCATATGATGAAAATAAAAATAATGGGAGGAGCGCTTTCTGAAAAAATTAGGTTTGTGTATTTAATTAATATGCAATTACAAAATTTGAGTATTATTCAAATTTTGTCATTATATATGATGAAAATGAAAATAATCGGAGGGGCGCTTTCTGAAAAAATTAGGTTTAGTCAAATGTTGTCATTTTTTTATGATAAAAATGATAAATAATCGGAGGGGCGCTTTCTGAAAAATATAGGTTTGAATCTTTAATAGGAATCACAAAATTTGAGTCTTACTGAAACTTTGTCATTCCATATGACAAAAATAAAAATAATCGGAAGGGAGCTTTCTGAAGAAATTAGTTTTGTTTCTTTAATTCATACAGAATGACAAAATTTGTGTCTTACTGAAATTTTGTCATTCCATATGATGAAAATAAAAATAATGGGAGGGCCGCTTTCTTCAAAAATTAGGTTTGTGTCTTTAATTAATGTGGAATGACAAAATTTGAGTCTTACTAAAATTTTGTCATTTCATATGATGAAAATAAAAATATTGGGAGGGCCGCTTTCTGAAAAAATTGTGTTTTGTCTTTAATTAATATGGAATGAAAATAAACGGCGTGGTGCTTTCTTCAATGATTAGGTTTGTGTTTTAATTAATATGAAATGACAAAATTTGAGTCTTACTGAAATTTTATCATTCCATATGATGAAAATAAAAATAATCGGAGGGCCGCTTTCTGAAAAAAGTATGTTTGTGTCTTTAATTAATATGGAATGACAAAATTTGAGTTTTACTGAAATTTTGTCATTCTTTATGATGAAAATGAAAATAATCGGAGGGGCGCTTTCTGAAAAAATTAGGTTTAGTCAAATGTTGTCATTTTTTATGATGAAAATGATAAATAATCGGAGGGGCGCTTTCTGAAAAATATAGGTTTGTATCTTTAATAAGAATCACAAAATTTGAGTCTTACTGAAATTTTGTCATTCCATATGATGAAAATAAAAATAATCGGAGGGGAGCTTTTTGATAAAACTAGGTTTGTTCCTTTAATTAATACAGAATGACAAAAGTTGAGTCTTACTGAAATTTTGTCAATCCATATGTTAAAATAAAAATAATCGGAGGGGAACTTTTTGAAAAAATTAGGTTTGTTTCTTCAATTAATATAGAATGACAAAATTTGAGTCTTACTGAAGTTTTGTCATTCCATATGATGAAAATAAAAATAATCGGAGGGCCGCTTTCTGAAAAAATTATATTTGGGTCTTTAATTAATATGGAATGAAAATAATCGGCGAGGTGCTTTCTTCAAAAATTAGGTTTGTGTCTTTAATTAATATGGAATGACAAAATTTGAGTCTTACTAAAATTTTGTCATTCCATATGATGAAAATAAAAATATTGGGAGGGCCGCTTTCTGAAAAATTTATGTTTTGTCTTTAATTAATATGGAATGAAAATAATCGGCGTGGTGCTTTCTTCAATGATTAGGTTTGTGTCTTTAATTAATATGGAATGACAAAATTTGAGTCTTACTGAAATTTTGTCATTTCATATGATGAAAATAAAAATAATCGGAGGGCCGCTTTCTGAAAAAAGTATGTTTGTGTCTTTAATTAATATGGAATGACAAAATTTGAATTTTACTGAAATTTTGTCATTCTTTATGATGAAAATGAAAATAATCGGAGGGGCGCTTTCTGGAAAAAATAGGTTTGTGTCTTTAATTAGTATGGAATGAAAATAATCGGAAAGGCACTTTCTGTAAAAATTAAAGATATAAACCTAATTTTTTCAGAAATTGCCCCTCAATCATTTTTATTTTTATTTTAAAATGTTCGTAGGGTGACAGGCAACCACATTTAATTAAAAAATCTATTTTAAAAAAATGTTAACCAATATTTTACATATAATCTTAATAAAATTTGTTCATTTTTTAGTAATGAAATACAGGAATCGACTTTTTTGAAAAAGCGCCCGACCGATTTTAATAATTTTCATCTTAAAATGTTCGTGGGATGTCATATTATCATAAACAATGAAAAAGTCCCATTTATCGGGAACTTGTATTTAAACTTGGTTCTACCGCACTGTGCAGGGACAGTTCTTCGAACATGGGTTCGTTGTATCCACAACTGTTAAAATTTGCTCTTTGCTCGGACATTCCATTCGAGATTCATTTCTTTTTTTAGAATCTTAAGGTCATTTATATTGTCCCGATACATTCTTCAAATTCGCTTCTGTATTTTTCAAAAGTCGAGATTTTGAGAGGAGCACTTAGTCATTATAGAATTTCACTTAGGAGACTTTAAATATCGATTATTGATATCTTTCACCTCTTTAATATAATATCGAATAGGTTTACATCTCGGTACTATCAAAAAAAATAGAATATTCAAGTTTTGGACTTGATAGGGTCAACGTTTTGTTTCATAGTAGTCTTTAGAATTTTGGGTTTAGTTTTCTCGTCAAACAGGCCTCGGAATTTCGATTAAAATATAAAGATTTTCAAGGCAATCAATTTCAAATTTTTCGAATTTTTAAATGCTTCTGGTTGAGAAAAAAACGTTTTTAACTTTGAATCTTTTCCATTTAAAGTTTCTTTAGTGTGGAAAGGTTTCAATGTGGAAACGTTCTCAGGTATGAAACGCTTCTAATTTAGAAACGTTTTTAATTTTCGGTTTTAAGACGCTTCCAATTAGGAAACGTTCCCTAAACTGAAACACTTAAAAATCCAACGCTTCCAATTTTGAAGCGTTTCCAATTAGGGCCAATGCTTGGAATCTGGAAACGTGATCGACTTTGTAATGCTTCTATTTTCGAAACGCTGAAAATTAAAATGCTAGGAAATGAAACCCTTTCAATTACGAAACGCTTCATTTTATCAAACGCTTCAATTTCGAGCGTTTTCTCAAATTAATTTTTTTTTTGAGGTCTGATTAATTAACTTTTCTCGATTAAAGAAGATTGAAGCCTATTTCGCACCTAATTCTTCACTCATATTTAATCGATAAAGCACAATATCGAAAAGAATTGACGCCACTCGCTTAATGATAAACAAGAAAAAAAAAACTTAGCTTTTGTACTTCGTGCAAAATTTAATAGCTGGATATAGCGGACCTACAGATCGGTGCGAGTTGGGGGAAAGAAAATTGAAATAATAATAAATAGATAAAAAAGTTCCCGAAGATCGTATAAAATTAAAGATTGCAGAATTGAAGTTGTGATTGCAGATCAGTGTAAGACGATTAAAAATAAGTGCTGTACATAAAAAAATGCGCATTCAAATGGTGTGAGTGAGTGTGAGATAGTCAGTGTGTGAGTAAATTATTATTGTAAATGGTAATTGAAATAATTCCAGCGCACTTGAGAAATAGACATTGTTGGAAAGTGACAATATAGAGGATTTAGTAGATATAATTTTTTTATCATACTGCAAAGTGGGATGCTCTGTCAAACTCCCTTTTCTCCTGTCAGCAATTATTTTGATAACAGTAAAAATATCTAATTCTGTTTGAAATTTTAAAAGATTCTGATTCAGAAACGCTGAAGCGTTTTCAATATTAGAACGCTCACATTCTGGAAGCATTTTCCATTTTTAAACAAGTGTAGATTATATATTTCCTATTATAAACCGTTTTCTTTTTTGAAAAAAACTTTGGAAAAGTTTTTAATTGAAAACGTTTCCAAATTTGAAATGCTTAAAAGTTAAAGCACTTTTAATTCGGTCTAAAAAAAACGCTTCTAAAACGTTTCACTTTTCGAAACGCTTCCAATTTTTTCAAGATTTTCTTCTCTAAAACACTCAATTTTTCAAACGTTTTTTACTTAAGAAGATTTCACACTTTGATTTAATGATAATAATTTGTAAACATTGTCTGTTTTCAAGATTCCGAATTTTTAACTTTTTTTTCAGGATGTTTTCTTTTAAATTGCTCAACGTTTGAAGTTTGGAACGAATTGTTTGTTAAAAAAATATATATAAAACTTGTTTAATAACACTTAAAAATAGTAAAATTGTCTACACCGGAAGCCTTTAAGTATTGAAAACGTTTCTTGAATATGAGAGTTTTATATTTAAATTTTAAATCTAATTAGGAAACGTAAGAAAATTGGAAGCGTTTCATATTCAGATTCTACATTTATAGTCTTTTTTATTTATAAACGCTATCAATTTTGAATTTTTTGAAAATTACATAATTTTAAAATGTAAACATTCTAAATTGATGGATCTTTAATTGAAAATCTTAAATTGCAATTCTATATAATTAAATACATTTCAATTTTACATTTTCAAAATTGAAGTATTTCAAGAAAAACCGTTCAAAATTACATATTTTCTATTTTACACATTAATTATTGAAGAGTCTTCAATTGCAAATATTCAGAATTAAAGAATTTTCCATTGTAAATCTTCAAAATTGTAATACATATTTTTTAAAAACGTTCAAAATTACATAATTTTAAACTGGAAACATTCAAATTCAATGAATCCTCAATTGAAATCATAAAAATTGACGAACTTTAAATTGCAAATCTTTCGTTTTGGACAAGTTGGCAATTATAAACATTTTCAAAGAAACGCTTGAAAGTTAAAGCACTTCTAATTCGATTTAAATAAAACGCTTCTGGAACGTTTCACATTTCGAAATACTGATTATAATTTGCAAACATTTTCTGTTTTCAAGCTTCTGAATTTGAACCGTTTGTTAAAATAAAAACTATAAAAATTGTTTCTTAACATTTAAAAATGGTAAAATTTTCTACATCGGAAGCATTCAAGTATTGAAAACATTTCTTGAATATGTGCGTTTTAAAGTTAAATTGTAAATCTAATTAGGAACCTTGGAATATTGGAAGCGTTTCGTATTCAGATTCTAGATTTATAGCCCTTTAAATTTAGAAACGCTACCAATTTTGAAGCGTTTTTAATTTTCGAATTTGAAACGCTCCCAAATTCCAAGCGTCTCGACTTGGAAATGTTTCCTAGCTTGCAAAACTTGAAACTGTGAAAAGAAGAAACGGAGATATAATGATATAATTTTTAAAATAATCAATCATTAATTTGTTAAAATTAAAAAATTGTTTAAATGTTAAAAAATTACAGGAGAGATAGGAGTGAGCGTGTGAATGTCAGAAATAAAGGGATAGGAGAGAGCACGTTGTTATTTAATTATTAACGATATGATTCATACGATAAGAGGATATAAATCTAAGGAGGATTATACAAATAAGTAACGGTAATCGATGATATGTAAAATTATTTACATTATCGATAATGTACTTAGCAAGCATCCCTTAACTTCGATACTAGCCAAGAAAAAATCGCCGGCCCACAAAAAACTTTCCGTATCACGCATTTAAATTAACGAATAAGAGACAAAAAAATACGAGAGATTTTGTCAATACGAATATGCTACTTTGTATATTACGCTTAAGTATGTAAACGCGCAAAAGGTATGCGAGGATGGTCTGAAAACCAGAAAAGAAAAGAGCCTGACGAAAATCATTCTTAATATTTATTTCAAAAATTAAAAATCATTATTAACTACTTTTTTCCTCGGATCATCCTGCATATGTGCGACTTTCTTCTAGGAATTCATTATCTCTTTTTCGAAAGTTTAGAGACTCATAAACCCTATTATTTATTCAAAAACGGGTTTTCAACT
The DNA here is from genome assembly GCA_032362435.1 of Melikaiella ostensackeni. Lineage (NCBI taxonomy): Eukaryota > Metazoa > Arthropoda > Insecta > Hymenoptera > Cynipidae > Melikaiella > Melikaiella ostensackeni. Next base: position 19,081,298 of record JAUMHM010000001.1, on the reverse strand, counting down.
TAATTTTGAAGCGTTTTCAAATAACGAAAGATTCAGAATTATTCTCTAGGATTTTCTACCTCAAAAGGCGTTTAAATCGCTTCAGAAACGCTCATTTCAAATTAAATTCGAAGCGTTCCTGAAGCGCTTTCTGTTGCTAAAGGTTTCAAAATTATTCTCAAGCATTTTCGACCTAGAAAGGCTTTGAAAACGCTTTTTTTCCAACCCAAAATGTAAAATTTTTCGGAAAAATCCGTTTTTCGGATAAATAAAATTGGGGTTAAATAATCAGAGTCTGGAATAGACATGCCAGGATATAAAAGTTTAATTTTTTTAGAAAGCTATGTAGAAAGAGGAACTCTGGTCGTTTCCATTGCACGCACATTAGTCAGCGACTAATTATTAATTAATAATTATTCATCGCTTTAAAGTTAAGTATGAATCGAATCGAAGCCTTCTCTTCACACCTTGCATTGTTTTCTTTGTAATATTATTGCTTCGCAATTCGTATACTTATGGTTTTGTCGATTAGAGCGTTTCCTACGTCTATGCTGTATAAATTTAATTAACAATTAATATAATAATTCCGATCGATTTAATGGCTCGAAAACGAATCACCTAGGAATATCTCTGATAAGTCGATTTAATAAAATGCTGGTTTCTGTTTTCCACAGTGCCATTGCCACACGATTCGGAATCAGTCTTTTTTCTTTTACCGAGCTTTGAAACCCAATTTTTAAAATTGAATTTTATGAAGTTTTGGTGTTGAAAATCAATTTTGGGTTCAAAATGGAAGCGCTTCGAAAGCGTTTCAGAGTGTGAAACATCTCGGAATAATTTCCAAACGTTTATCTTTTAGAAACGTTTCAAAATATAAAAAGTTTCTAAATTGGAAGTGTCAAAAACCCAATTTCTATAATCACCAAGGAGGAAAATCTGTAAAAATGAAATCAAGCACTAGCGTAATAAATTTTTTTTTATTTTCATCTAGCACTTCGTTGAGGGGACGAAAAACCTCTTTGCTTTCACTTTCTAGGCTCTACGGTTAATCCGTTTATCGAAAATTAAAACAAGTCTTACATCCTAAAAATGAGGCGTACAAATACACATAATACTAAATTTCTTATTGGTTTGATACTGAGCTGCATTTTTTCCAGAGATAGAAACACAAAAGCGTCGAATCTCAAAACATTCATTGAAACGAAAAATATTAATTAAATTTGTAAAAATTAAAATCATTCGATCGACACCTTTTGTGTTTGTGCCTCCGAAACTTTTCGTTGGTTTTCATCTATTGTAGATAGTAAATGCCTTTTCAAGGATATAAAATGAAAAAAATTCTAGCGAACTCCGTGACATTGTTCGCGTTAATTGAAGCATCGCTTTCAGAAAATATCACGATGTACAATTTAGCGATTATTCAACTATCGTGAGTCATGTATTTGTTATATCAGAATATAAAACAGTATAATGATAAAAATTATCTATGCGTTTTTCATTATGATTTATAATGGTATTTTTTCCACAATTCGACTTTGTACGTTAGAAAAACTAAATTTCTGGTTCAAAATGGAAGCGTTTCCGAAGCGTTCCTGAGAGTAACAAATTTCAGATTGGTTTTGAAACCTTATCTTTTGGAAACGTTTCAAAAACGCTTCGGAATTGGACGAATTAAGTAATTTCGGTTGCTAAACACGAAAGGGTTATAAAAATTGAAGAGATTTAAAACTAAAAACGTTTCCAATTTTTCATAATCATACTGATAGAGTTGATTTAATTTAATCTTAGCGAAATTTGATCATTTTTGAAATGAGTTGATATTTTTTGAGGTTTTAGCTGATTATTTCAGGTGTTGGTTTATCGGGTTTGGATTCGTCTAGCTCCTTATAATTTGCTGGAACTGGGTGAGGTCCTGGAGTCAAGTCATTTGCTTTTTCCTGAACTTCTTTAAAGGAGGCTTTAATATTATCGAGAGCTGTTCCAAGGCCACTTTTTATTTGATTGAATTCCTGAGTTACGAGGGATAATCGTCCCAAAAGGTAATTCAAATTCTCATCCACTTCTGACATCCTCTTCGTTATTTCTCCCACCTGAAATTTAAAATTGAGACTTTTAATTAGATTATGTTTCATATTGCAAAACATTTATTTTCTTTCTAATTTAAAATACTTTCAATTGGGAAACGTTTCCAAAAATTTTATTGCTTATTCAAAACGCTTCCGATTTTGGAACGTTTCCCAAAACGCTCAAAAACGCTTTGGATTTGGATGCATTACAAATTTTCGGTGGCTGGTAAGTTTAGAAACGCTTCTATTTATCAAAATCAGGGATTTTTCAAAAATGTTCTTTCTTCTAAATCAGGATTAAAATTATTTCTTAAAATTCCCGTTCCATGTCAAAAATCTTCTGTTCCTAATCAAAAAATTATTCTTTACGAAAATTTCCTATTCCAAGGTACAATTACATTTATTTTAAAAAATACCCTGTTCCAAGTTAGAATTATATTTATTTACAACATTTTCTATTTTATTTCAGAAATATAGTAACTCCCTTTTTAGAAAATTTGGAATAGGGAAGTTTCGAATTCTGGCAAACTTTTATTTGCAAAAAATAAGAATTTTAAATTCAAAAAATTCTGATTTGGAACAAGGAATTTTCAGAATTTGACCATTCTGACATGGAACACGGATTGTATTTGTAAATACAAAAAAAATTATAATTCTTCACGGAAATTCCTTGTCCTAAACTCAAAATTATATTTTTTAACTGAAATTCTATGTCGGAACTTAGAATTATAATTCTCTTCGAAAATTCACTGTTTCAACTAAAAATTAAAATAATAAAATTTATTAAACCACTTTTAATTTATATATCAGTACATTCGAGAGAAAAATCGCGGTCATTTCCCGGGTTTTCCCGATTTCCTGGTCAACTAGACACCCTGAAAATTTCCCTACTTTAAAAAAATTTGAGTTGAATCAAGTCTTCAATATTTTTTTAATCGAAATTTTATAACGTTTGTGAAGCGTTTTTCCTATTCGTGTTCACAAAATACACAAATAAAATGAAAATTGTCCAATTTCGAATCGCTTTATATTAAACCGCTTCGATTTTTGAAATCAATTCAAAGTAGGGAACGTTCCTAAAAGGAAAAAAATTTAGGAATTATTGTTTCGAAAAAAAACATTGAAAAAAAGGGGTGTTTCAAAATGAGAAACTCAAAAAATTGGAAGCGTTTTGAATTGTAAAATGCTTCTCTGTTTCAAGCGTTTATATGATAGGAAACTTTTCAATTTTGAACCATTTTTCACAGTGGATTAGAAATATGACTTTCAAACGATTCATATTTGAAAACGTTTTTAAAATGAAAGTATTTTAAATTAACAAACTTTTCGCATTTCGAAACGCAACCAACTTTCAAGCGTTTACAAATTTTAAGTGTTTTCAATGATGAAGTGTTTTTAATTCTGAAAATTTTTCAATGTGAAGACTGTTTTAATACCGAAATGTTTGTAATTTTGAAACGTTTCTCTATTTTGAGCGTTTCTGAAGCGTTTCTGCTAGTAAAATTTTTGAAGTAGACAAACAAAATAAAAAAATGAAAAATGTGTAATCTTTCAAAACTAAAACGCCTTAAAATTCTTTTACTTTTAATAATGAAACGCTTTGGATGTGAAAATTTCGAATTTTTCTAAAGTTTCTTTTTTTACATACCTTGCTTTCCATTCCACCCATTGTGGAAGTTGTACCATTAACATAAGCTTCATTTTGTTTATGTAATTTATCCAAAGCTTTCGCACTCGACATCATTTGTTGATACATAACGTTTATTTGCCTCCAAACCTTGAAAAATTAATTTTCGTTAAAATAAATCTACTATCGTGCTAAAAATATAGTTTCCCGATTTAAATTAGGGAGCGTTGATCAATTACGTAAGGCTTTTTTTGGAGGGAAGGGGATGGGGTCCGCAAAATCTTAGGAATCCTTAATTTGGGGGGGGGGGGGGGGTAAATAATTTCTTACCTAAGCTTCCTCTTTGTAATTATTTTTTTAAATGTGCTAATTGAAAAATGCATAGTGCACATGGGAATTAAAATTTTTATGAAACAAAAAATCATTTTTTTGAATCCAAAGAAATTTCTTTGAATGAAACAAATTTTTCTTTGGCTGAGAGCCAATGAATATTTTTCTTCGATTCAAAGAATCTTCTTTCTGAGTGTACACTAAGTCCTAATTATTAAAAAAAAGTAAATTATGTAGAAAAATATCTCAAAATATGTGTCATTTTTAATTTTTCCAAAATTTTAAAATTTTAAATTGAAAACCTTTATCGTCAACTTCAAGTTTGAAGCGTTCAAAAATTAATAATTTCAAATTAAAATCGATTATAATTAATAATTCTCAATTAAAAACCTTTAACATTTGATTAATTAAAAAATTTATACTTTCAAAGTGGAAGTCATAAATTGAACTGTTTTTGTTTTCTGTCATACAAACTTAAATAATAATTTCAGTACATTTTCAAAATGGAAAGGCTTGAGAGTCAAATTTTTAAATTTTTTGAATAAAACATTCCAAATTAATATTTTAATACTGAATGTACTCGAAATTTAATTATTAACTTCAAATTGCAAGCCTGCAAAATTTAACAATTCCGAAAAAGCATTGAAACCTTTATGTTTTTAAATGCGTGTAGAAATTAATTTGTTAAATTCACGCCTTGAAATCGTTTTAAATCTTTTAACGCCTTTTGAATTCCTTTGAAATCTTCGAATAAGTTACAAATCCGTAGAAAAGGAACTCGTTGAAATCCCTTGAAATTTGTAAAATCTCCTAAAATATTTGAAATACTTAGAGGCCCTATTAAATCCTTGAAATTTTGTAGAATTCTTTGAAATTCCTTGAAATCGTTGGAAATTCTACAAAATTCTTTGGCATCCCTTGAAATTTTTGTAATCTCTTGAAATTCTTCGGAATCTTTCAAAATAATTTAAAATCTTTAAAATTCTTGGACATTTTTTAAATCCCTTTTTATCCCTTGAAATTGTGGAAATCCGTAGAAATATCTCGAAATTAGGTTTAATTTATTTCCTACAGTTTTCTAGAAATTGTAATTAAAATCTCTTGAAATCCCTTAAAATCTTTGGGAATCCTACAAAATTCTTCGAGTTCTCTTGAAATTTTTTAAATATCTTGAAATTCTTTGGAATCTGTTGAAATACCTTAAAATCTTTTGAAATCCTTTAAAATCCTTCGAAAAGTCTTAAAACCCGCGGAAGTCCTTCGATATCCATTAAAAATATTTTAATCTCTTAAAATTCTTCGGAATGTTTTAAAACAATTTAAAATCTTCAAAATTCTTTGACATTTTTTTAGTACTTTCATATTCCTTGAAATTGTGAAAATCCGTGGAATTCCCTTGAAATAAAATTTAATTTATTTCCCAAAGTTCTCTAGAAATTTAAGTGGAAATCTCTTAATTATTATTATTACACCATTAAGCCAAATCCCTTTCGGGGTAAGCGTAAACTCATTCGGTTCTAGCCTCGTAATACTACCAGGGATCAAGGACTTTATATGGTATGGGTAAGTAAGGGATGTGAAGAAGGAATAAATAGGTTTTAGATCAATCTAGAAGTCGCGTGTTGTTCTTTCAAACGACACACTCTTCCCACAACATCGCTCCGACACGGGTCGCTGACCAATCCCTCTAGCAATCACCCCAGGTGAAGAGCACCTGCAGTTTGATCTCTAAGATGGAAAAAAACCATTCAATGCTACAAAAATGTGACAATAAATCTCAACCGTGAATAAAAACTTGACAAGCTTAGAAATCTCCATAAATTATGATTTTTAAAAATTCAATTTGTAAAAAATCTTACAAATTTCCAAAACCTCCAACAACTTTCTCATCAGTTTACATAAATTGTCGAAAGTTTCCGTAAATTTCCATACATTTTCTAAGGTTTCCGTAAACTTCCATGAATTTTCAAAAGTTTTCGTGAATTTTCAAAAATTACCGAAACTTGCCGCAAATTTCCCGAAATTTCCTGAAGTATACTTACATTAAATAAAATACTCATCGTAATTTGCGTCTTCAATTGGAGAATTGCCCACTACACATAAAAAATATTCAAAAACACTGAAAAATATTGAAAAATAAGCGCGTGGAAAAAAGCCTTTAAACCCGCGAAAGTCCTTCGACATCCGTTCCGTAGCCACAAAACGGACAGTTCGAACACTCGCGTGCATATTTCGCATTTATTTTTAAATACACGCGGAAAATTCTTTTTTCATTAATTAGCCTTTATTATTAAAAAAGTCGACCCTTTATGATAACAAGAATCTAAATTTTCACAAAAATACAGTTAGTTAATATTATGCATTTCAACTAGAAATGGTTCAACGGCCCTGACTGTTTACATCGTAGAAATTCTTGGGAGAGCCTCACGGTCATAGCAGTCCATACCCAAGACGGTCTGGTCGGCACAGTAATGGGCGCTATTAAAATCTTAAGTATAGGGCGTCAAGGGATGCTCAGGGAGGATACAGAAGCAGTCAAGCGTGAACAACCGTGAGGCCGGTACAAAAACGGGCGGCACAGTTACGGGAGATGAGTGTAATGTTATAAATTTTATGCAGATATAATAATTTATAATTTTTACTACCTGATTCATTTCCTGTTCCATTTTAGAGGTCAAATTAGCCAAAGCTCCATTCTGATTATCCATTATATCATTTGATATTCCATCAAATCTGGTGTTGAGTGTATTATTAATATTCGTTCCTTGGGCTTTTAGCAAATCCCCGACTTCTAATAAAATTTGATGGACACCATATTCTACTCTTTTTTTTGTATCAAGCACATGATCTGCCATTGAAACCATCACCGACTGACCTTTTTCCAAATCATGAAGTTCTTGATTTATTCTCTCAGCACTTGTTGCAAGGTCAATTCTAAAAAGTCGAATTTGTTAATTAATTAGGGACCTTTCAAGAACTACGTCACACTGCCTGGGTGGGGGGGGGGGGGTTACCAGGTTTTGTGACGATTTGTGACGAAAGAGAGGGGAGAGATTCACGCAGAATGTGACATCACACATGGAAAATATATATGTGAACAAAAATTTTTTGAAGTGCTTGAAAAAATAAAAATTAGTGACTTTATTTTACTAGAAAAGCATCTAAATACAGGCTTCACACTCTTTTCCCCATTCTCCTCTTTACCTTTTTTTTTTTAAGAATTCCTCTTTTTCTCACTGTTTTGAAGAAGCTTTTCTTTTTTCTCCTTTTTTTATGAATTATTAGAATCCAATGAAAGAATCCAACTATTTTTCGTTGAAAGTTAATGCCTTCTAATTGAAAAGCCTAGTATTAAATTTTTTATTCAGAATTCATTTCTTTTAGCTGAAAATTCAACAATTTGGTTGACAATTTAGATAATTTTTTGTGAATTCGTCTTTTTTGGTAGAAAATTAATCTCCTTGATTGAAAATTCAACTACTTGGTTAAAATTTTAAGTGCTTCGATAGAAATTTTAAGTGCTTCGATAAAAATTCATTTTATTAGTTCAAGATCCATCTTTTTGGTTTAAAATTTAACTACTTTGATGAAAATATCTTTTCTTGGTTGAAAATTATTTTATTTAACTGCAAATTCAACTATTACATTATTAGTTGAAAATTGATTGCTTCTAGTTAAAAAATCAACAATTTGGTTGAAAATTTATGTATTTTGGTGTAAATTCATTTATTTTAAGTAGAAAATTAATCTTCTTGATTGTAAACTCAACTACTCGGTTGAAAGTTGCATTACTTTGTTAAAAATTCATTTTATTAGTTGAAGATCCATCTCTTTCGTTTAAATTTCAACTATTTTGTTGAAAATTCCTTTTTTTTGTTGAAAATTAATTTCTTTAACTGAAAAATAAACTATTCCATTATTGGTTGAAAATTGATCGTTCCTAGTTGAAAATTCAACATTTTGGTTGAAAATTTAGGTATTTTGTTGTAAATTCGTCTTTTTGGTGGAAAATTAATCTCCTTGATTAAAAATTAACTGCTTGGTTGAAATTTAAACTGCTTTTTCAAAAATTAATTTTATTAATTGAAGATTAATTTGAGGTTGAAAATTAATTTTCGTAGAAAATTCGATATTTTTTTTGTTGAAATTGATTTTTTTTACCGAAAATTTAATTACTACATTTTTGGTTGAAAATTGATCTTTTTTAGTTGAAAGTTTAACTATCTGATTGAAAACTCATGTATTTTGTTGAAAATTCATTTTTTAAATGAAGATTCATCTCTGGTTAAAAATTTAAATCTTTCGTAAAAAAACTCGTCTCTTTGGCTTGAAAAGTCAACTGTTTGGCTGATTTTTTTTTCTTTACTAAAAAATTTTTCTTGGTTGAAAATTAAACTCCTGTTGAAAATTCGTCTATTTGTTTTGTAAGTTCATCTCTTTTGATGGAAATTCGTTGAAAATTTGATATTTTTCAATTGAAATTGATTTATTTTAACTGAAAATTTAATTACTCCATGTTTCGTTGATAACTGATCTATTTTTTGTTGAAAATTGAATTTTTTGATTGAAAATGTATGTATTTTGTTGAAAAACTCATTTTCTTGGTTGAAATTTTTCTTCTTTATGACTGAGGAATCTTTTTTGCTTGAAAATTCAGTCATTTTTTTGAAAATTTGTTTGTTTTTTGCTGAAAATTAATTTTTTGTATGTGAGAATTAAAGTATTCCACTTTTTTTGAAAATTGATCTTTTTTAGTTGAAAATTCAACTGTTTGGGTGAAAACTCATGTATTTTGTTGAAAATTATTATTTTTCAAAGTTTCATCTCTTCGGTTAAAAATTTTAATCTTTAGTAAAAAATTTATCCTCCTGGCTTGAAAATTCAACAATTTGGTGGCAATTTTTTTCTTTATGACAGAGAAATATTTTTTCTTGAAAATTCAACTATTTTTTTGAAAATTCGTTCCTTTTTTGGTTGAAAATTAATTTCTTGAACTGAAATTCAAATAATTCCGGTTTTTGTTAAAAAGAGATCCTTTTAGTTGAAAATTCAACTATTTGGTTGGAAACTCATGTATTTTGTTAAAAATTCATTTTTTTCTTGAAGATTCATCTCTTTGGTTATAAATTTGAATCTTTAGTGGAAAATTCGTCTTCTTGGCTTGAAAATTCAACAATTTGGTTGGATTTTTTTTTTCTTAATCACCGAGAAATCTTTTTTGCTTGGAAATTCTACTATTTTGTTGAAAATTGTTCTTTTTTAGTTGAATATTGATATTTTTTAGTTGAAGATTCAACTTTGGTTAAAAATTCACGTATTTTGTTAAAAATGCAATATTTTTACTTGAATTTTAGGAATTTGAATCATTTCAAATTGCATTTAATATAGTACCTACAATAATTTTAGTTGAAAGAATTTGTTCCCCTATTTTTGTGAAAAATCTCCTTATTTCACCTGTTTTTTTAGATCATTCCTGTTTCTTTCTGTTCCTTCGGCAGTCATATTGTAAAATCCCTCAAATATAAATTATTCATAATTATAATAATAAATAACATAAATTATAAATATAATTATAAATTACCGGAGTGTGCTGATGGCATATTTAATGTCTTCTTTCGTTTCCACAATTTTACTCTCAAGCCCATCGGTTCCTCGAATTACGGAATCTCGCAGGGCATGTTTAGTATCTTGCAAAGACATTTGGGTCTCATTATGTAGAGACTGCAGCTCTGAAATTCTGAAATTAAAAGAAAAAAGAATTATCTCTCTATATTATAAGAAGATCTCACCGCCGCTGCCGCTGTTTTAGGAATTCCGAAGAGGCCCTCCAGAGCCTCCCACGTGGGCCCCTAAAGCCACTCACGAAGGCCTTCAGAGCTTCTCACGAGGGCCTCCATACCCTCCCTCGTGGGCCCAAAGCCACTCATGAAGGCCTCCAGAGCCTACCACAAGGGCCTCCAGAGCCTGCCACGTGGGCCCCTGGAGCCACTCACGAATGCCTTTACAGCCTCTCACAAGGGCCTCTATATCCTCCCGCGTCGGCCCAAAGCCGCTCATGAAGTCCACCAGAGCCTATCACGAGGGCCTCCAGGGCCTACCACGTGGGCCCCTGGAGCCACTTACGAAGGCCTTTAGAGCCTCTCACAAAGGCCTCTAAATCCTCCCGCGTCGGCCAAAAGCCGCTTATCAAGTCCTCCAGAACCTACCACGAGGGCCTCCAGAGCCTACCACGTGGACCCCTGGAGCCACTTACGAAGGCCTTTAAAGGCGTTTAAAAAAACTGCCTCAATCACTAAAAAATTTCTCAAATTAAGCATTTGTTTATAAAATTTCTTTATAACAATCACATTTGTCATAGAATGGCACTACAGTTTACTAAAGTACCACTAGCAAGCCTATCAAAGTAAGTTTACAAAAAAAAAAACTAAAACACTTAAAAATGGCTTAAACTCCGCATTAGTTTAAACAATGTGTTTATAAAGATCACAAAATTGTTATGACATGACAATATAGTTTACTGAAGCATCACTGCCAAGTCAAAAAAGCGCGTTAAAAAAAAGTATCTCAGACTTTCAATAATTGTTCAAACTGCGCATTTGTTTATAAAATTTGTTTATATCAATCACAGTTGTTATGACAATATGATTTACTGTAGCACAACTGTTAAGTAGAACTAAACAAGTTTTCAAAGAAAGTACTTCAAACACTAAAAAATTTCTCAAATTGAGCATTTGTTCATAAAATTTGTTTAGAACAATCACGTTTGTCATGAAATAGTTTTACATTTTACTAAAGTACCACTAGCAAGTCTATCAAAGTACTTTTACAAAAAAAGTAACTGAAACTCTTAAAAATGGCTCAAACTGTGCATTTGTTCGAACAAGTTGTTTATAAAGATCACAAAATTGTCATGAAATGTCAATATAGTTTACTGAAGCATCATTGCCAAATCAAAAAAGCACGTTTTAAAAAAACAGTACATCAAACACTAAAAAATTGCTCAAACTGAGCATTTGTTTATAAAATTTGTTTATAACAATCACGTTTGTCATAAAATGACACTATATTTTACTGAAGTACCACTAGCAAGCCTATCAAAGTTCGTTTACAAAAAAAGTAAGTGAAACTCTTAAAAGTGGCTCAAACTGTGCATTTATTAGAACAATTTGTTTATAAAGATCACAAAATTGTCATGAAATGTCAAAATAGTTTACTGGAGCATCATTGCCAAGTCAAAAAAGCACGTTTTAAAAAAACAGTACCTCAAACTTTTAATAATTGCTCAAACTGTGCCTTTGTTTATAAAACTTGTTTATAGCAATCACAGCTGTTATGATGAAGCATAACTGGCAGGTGAAACAAAACAAGTTTTTCAAGAAAGTACCTCAAACACTAAAAAATTGCTCAAACTGTGAATTTGTATATAAAATTTTGTTTATAACAATCAAATTTGTCATGAAATGGCACTACAGTTTACTAAACTATCTCTAGCAAGCCCAAAAAAGTACGTTTGCAAAAAAAAATTAACTCACGCTCTTAAAAATGGCTCAAACTGCGCATTTGTTTATGCAATTTTGTTTATAAAGATCACAAAATTGTCATGAATTGACAATATAGTTTACTGAAGCATCACTGCCGAGTTAAAGAAGCATGTTAAAAAAAGAAAACAGTACCTCAAACTTTCAACAATTGCTCTAACTGCGCATTTGTTTATGAAATTTGTTTATATCAACCACAGTTGTAATGAAATGGTACTATGTTTCACCAAAGTATCACAAGCAAGCCTTACAAAGTACGTTTACGAAAAAAAGTAACTGAAACTCTTAAAAGTGGCTCTAGCTGCGCATTTGTTTACACAATTTGTTTACAAACATCACAAAATTGTTATGAAATGACAATATAGTTTACTGAAGCTTCACTGCCAAGTCATTCAAAGCACGTTTAGAAAAAAATAGTACCTCAAATTTTTAATAATTGCTCATGCTGCGCATTTGTTCATAAAATTTGTTTATAACAATAAAAAATATATTAATACGAAAATCACTTAATAAATATCCAAAATCATTCAAAATTCAAATTTAAAAAAATTGAAATCGATTGAAAATTGTAGCCGGAATTGTATTTTGAACATTCTTTCTTTTTAACTATAAAACTAAATTATTATTGCTTTTTTTTGTTGTCATTAAGTAAGAAGAACGAACCTCGGGAGTTCTTGAATACGTTCAGAAGTGTCTTCCAAAATCTCCTTCACTCTGCTGAGAGCCCTAGTTTGTTCTGCAAGTGAAGCACTAATTTCAGGTGAAATTGCTTGTCTGCTTTCCACATTATTAGAAACATCTCTCATTTTTCCTATTGAAGTGTCTATATCTCCAATCTTTGAGCTAATATTTCTCACCTAAAAAAAAATAATTTCACTTTATATTAAACATTTATTATGAAAAATTTAAAAAAAAATATTATTTCAGAGAACGTGATCAAACGTTTCTAAATTTACATCGTTTCCGAAGTGTTTCTATTTGATGACTTTATAAATCGTCTTAATGAAATTTATATTGCAAAAAACCTTGATTTCTCAACACAAAAACGCTTCCAATTTTGAAACGCTTCTCAATTTCGAACGTTTTTGAAGCGTTTCTGTTAATCAGATCTATATAATACCTGAATAAAATAAAAATCTGAAAAATTTTGATTATTTCAAAGTGAAAACGCTTCCCATTTTGAAACTTTTCTAAATTTGAAACATTTCTGAAGCCTTTCTATTACTTTCATTTATAATTATGTATATCTAAGTGTATAATCTGTAATTCATGTATACATAAGTGGAAAAAAAGCATGTTGAATCGCTTAAAGTGAAAACGCTTCCAATTTAGAAGACGCTTCAAACTGATAAACGATTCAAATTCATTTTAAACAAATTCTCTATATCACAACATTTTCAATTTTTATTCTTTAGTATAGAAACGCTTTCAATTTTCAAACACTTCCAAATTTCAAACGCTACTAAATTTTCAGCGTTTTCGAAGCGTTTTCGTTGTTCGAATCTATAAAATACCCAAACTAAAAAAGAATTTTAAAAATCTTAATTTGCTTGAAGTGAAAACGCTTCCAAATTCGAAACCCTCAAAATGAAAATGTCCTCTAATTAAAAATTCTTCAATCTTCCAAACGTTGCTATAACTAAAAATATATAAAAAAATAATTACTTCAGAGAAGACATTCTGTATTTTGTCCCTGTGGATATTAGCGTCGTCTCTCATCCTGTGACTCAAATCTTTTACACTCGACTCGAAATTAGCAACTTGTCTGGCAATCAACGCCTGTGTTTCGTTCAGCTTTGCCAAAATTTCTGAAGATGACTTGGATTCTGAATGGCCATTGACTTCTGTGATTTTATTTTCCATGGAAGTCAGCCAGCCGTCTAAACGATTTTCCAAATCTTCGAGTGTGTCCGCCGTCTTTTGCATCTGTATCCTCTCTCTCTCGTCCCTCTTCAATTATGAAGCATATTTTTACCATTTTATATCACATACATACACACACGCACGCACACGCACGCATACGCACAAACCGACGCACACGCACGCACGCATACGCACACACACTTTCTTTAGTTACTTTTGTATTTTTAAAATATATGTATCCAAATTTAATTTGTACACAACATTCATGTCTGCCGACTAACAGCTTTTATTATTTTTACTGAAAGTCGTAGGTCAGCCATAACCGACATAATATATCTAAAACATTAAAGATATCATTTTTCAACCAAAAATGGAATAGTTACAAGTTCAGTTTAAAAAATTTATTCTCAACCAAAAAATAACAAATTTTCAGAAAAATAGTTAAATTTTCAACCAAAGAGATGATTTTTCAAGTAAAATGATGAATCATCAACTGAAAAAAATGAATTTTCAAGAAATGAGTTCAACTTTCAGCCAAGTCTTTAAATTTGCAACTAAAAACGATAAATTTACAAACAAGAAGATTGATCCTCTATCCAAAAGACGAATATTCAACAAAATACATGAATTTCCGAACGAATTTGACTTTTCATCTAAAAAAGATAAATTTTCAAACCAAATAATTGAATTTACAACCAAAAAAAGATAAATTTTCGACAAAAAATGGAATAATTAAATTTTTAGTTAAGAAATTAATGTTTGCCCAAAAAATAAAAATAAACGAATTTTCAACAAAATAGTTAAAATTTTTACCCAAAGAAATGAATTTTCAACTAAAATGATGAATTTTCAACTAAAATGATGAATTTTCAACCGAAAAAATGAATTTTTAACATATGAGTTCAACTTTCAACCAAGTAGTTAAATTTTCAACCAAAAAGATGAATCTTCAACCAAGAAGATTAATTTTCTGCCAAAAAAATGAATCTTCAACAAAATACATGAATTTTCAACTAAAAAATAGAAATTTTCAACCAAAAATAGAATAGTTCAATTTTCAGTTAAAAAAATTAATTTTCAACTACAAACGATCAATTTTCAACAAATTAGTTAAATCTTCAACCAAATAGATGGTTCTTAAACTAATAAAATATATTTTTAACAAAGTTATTCAAGTTTCATTAAAAAATTAATTTGATTTCAAATCCAAAACAGTTGGACTCAATCAAGAAAGACGAATTTTCAAGAAAAAAGTTAAATTTTGAACCAAAGAGATGAATTTTCAACCAAACAGTTGCATTTTCAAGCCAAAAAGACAATTTTTTGTCAAAAAAGTTGGATTTTCAACCAAGAAGGATGACCTTTCAACAAAATTGTTGAATTTTTAAGCAAAAAAATAAATTTTCAACGAAGAAGATTAATTTTTCACTAAAAAGACCAATTTTCAACAAAATACATGAATTTTCAACCAAAAATGAAATAGTTTAATTTTCAGTTAAAGAAATTAATTTTGAAACAAAAAAAAAACGAATTTTCAACAAAATTGTTCAATTATCAATCAAAGAGATGAATTTTCTACTAAGATGATGAATGTACAATAAAAAAATGAATTTTTAACAAAGTATTTCGATCTTCAACCAAGTATTTGAATTTTCAGTAAAATAATTTAATCTTCAACCCAAACAGATTAATTTTCACTTTTCACAAGTTGCACTTTCAAGCCAAAAAGGTGAATTTTCAGAAAAAAAGTTAATTTTCAACTCAAAAAAATAAATTTTCAACAAAACAGTTGAATTTTCAACCAAAAAAGACAAATTTTTAACAAAGCAGCTGAGTTTTCAACTAAAGTAGTTGAGTTTTCAATTAAAAAGATTAATTTTCAACCCAAAATGTAACAGTTAAATTTTTAATTGAAAAAATTAATTTTCAATGAAAAAAAATGAATTCTTAATGAAAAATGTAATAATTGATATTTAAAACAGAAAAGATTTTTGTATTAAATCAAAAACAGTGTAATTCAAGCAGGAAACAAATTTTCAACAAAAGAGTTCAATTTTCAGTCAAGCCAGAAAAAAAATCAACCAGATTGTTGAAATTTCAAGCCAAAAAGGCGAATTTTTTACAAAACAGTCAAATTTTCAACCCAAAAATATTAATTGTCGACAAAAAAGTTAATTATTAAACAAATAATTGAATTTTCCATCAAAATAGTTGAATTTTCATCACAAAAAGATGAGTTTTCAACGAAACAGTTGAATTTTTAAACAAATATAATGATTTTCTATCAAAATTGTTGAATTTTGAACAAAATAATTAAATTTTCACACAAATAATAAAATTTTCACAAAGAAAAGATGAATTCTCAACCAATATAGTTGGATTTTCAACCGAAGAGATGATTTTTCAACTACACAAATGAATCTTTAACTGAAATAGTTAAATTTCCAGTTAAGAAACATTAATTTCAACCGAAAAAAATAAATGTTCAACTCTGAAATTCATTTTTCTTCTTTCTAAAAGCGTTTCTCAAATTTTTTTTAAATTTTGAATTCCAGGGTGGAAGAAAAATTTCAATTTTTCTATATTGGGCTATAAATCTCTATGGCTATGTCTGCCACAATTTGAATAATGGAAATGAAAAAATAGTCGTAAAAGAAATAAAATTGATTGATTGTCGTAAAAGAGGCTTGTGAACTACATTTCGAGAGTAACTAAAAAAGTAACGATTTTTATAGTTACTTTTACTGAGATAATGTAATTAGTTACCAATTCATTACTTATTTACAAAAGTAACTTCGTCACCACTATCGTTACCAAAGAAAGTAACTACAGGTACAGTAACTAAACTAGTTACAGACACAGGGATCACAGTCAGTACCCTATTCCCTTTTTTCCTTATTTTTACCCTTTTCTCCCCTATTTTTTTCAAAATCCCCTATAATCCCTATATTTGAGAATTTTGGCCATTTTTCCTTCTTTTTTACCTTTCTTTAAAGCTGCGATTAATTTTTCAAATAGAAACTTATAATATTCAAAAATGCGAGCCACATTCTATACTTGTGCAGCTATGACCATGCGTGATTTTTAATAAAAAAATGTTAAGACAAATTTACAAATAATCGCTATATTATATCCACTATTTTTAGTTTACAAAATTATAGAAAATGTTAACCCATTTTATTAATTGTGACCCTAGAATAATTTGTTATTTCATACTTTTTTATATTTATTTTCACACAATCGGCGTGGTCCACTGTACTGTCAAAACATTTTTTGGAATCATTTTTTGGGTTTCTTAAAGTTTTGTAAGTAAGAATATAGAAAATTGAAAATGATGGAAAAAAAATTCCTGTTGAATACAGAAATTCTTTTTTAATGAAGAAAAAATGACTTTTTGGGATTCGGCTAGATTAACATTGGTTTTTGAAAAGTTTAAAAAAATTGTACCTGAAATCTATTTAGTTTATATTAAAACAGCAAGCCATGATATTTTTTTCAAACAAAATTGTTGTGCTTGGTAATAACTGCAATCACTAAAAATGACAAAATTCACAAAAATTATAAGATAATAAAAAATTTGTTTAAAAATATAAAATGATGGCGTATTACTCTAATTTAAACTAAATAAAATTCAGGTAAAACATTTTTCAACTTTTTAAAAAGAAATGTTAATCTAGCCGAATCCAAAAACGTCATTTTTTCTTACTTCTTCTTTATTTGTTTATACTCTCTCCCTTTTACGGGTTTAAGAGTCTTTACAGATACATTACATACGAGTACATATTTTCTTATCTACCATCCTTATATACAACCTTACCAACTATATTACAATATCGTCTCAACATTATGTATACTCCTATACACTTACGACCTTGTCCTGGGTTTTCGTTTCCTCTTACCACTATCAATCTTAATATTGTATCTCAATTCCGCAACACTACTTCCTTATTCTCCTTCTTTCGG